>OMPJ01045265.1:0-12823 GCA_900312935.1 Carapus acus
TCGATTTACGTTCCTACCCTCACCTATGGTCATGAACTTTGGGTCATGACCGAAAGGACAAGATCTCGGGTACAGGCGGCCGAAATGAGTTTCCTCCGTAGGGTGGCGGGACGCACTCTCCGAGATAGGGTGAGGAGTTCTGCCACCCGGGAGGAGCTCAGAGTAGAGCCGCTTCTCCTCCACATCGAGAGGAGCCAGCTGAGGTGGTTCGGGCATCTAAACCGGATGCCTCCCGGACGCCTCCCTAAAGAGGTATTCCGGGCATGTCCAACTAGGAAGAGGCCGCGGGGAAGACCCAGGACACGCTGGAGGGACGATGTCTCCCAGCTGGCCTGGGAACGCCTCGGGGTCCTCCCAGAGGAGCTAGAGGAGGTGTCTGGGGAGAGGGAAGTCTGGGCTTCCCTTCTGAGACTGCTGCCCCGGCAACCCGGCCCCGGATAAGCGGCAGAAGATGGATGGATGGATGGATGGACAACTCAAATCTGCTCCTATTTGGGAGAGGGGAGAGAAACACTCAGGCCCGGGCTGACTATGTTTTGCCATGCAGTATTTTGTACGATCATACAACACATTTAATTTGCACAACGATACAAAAAAGAGAGAAAAATCCCCTCTGCCCCTACAGTAATGCCAGGTGAGATTTTAAATTAATTTAGTTTAATTTAATTTAATTTCAGTAAGTTTAAATAAATAGATTAATAAATAAATAGATAAGCAAATAGATAAATGAATGAATAAATAAATAAGGGAGTTAATATCATATTGGTGGATTTTCTTCTATAGATTTTCAGAAACACACAATTCAGAAGATTGAGAGGAGAGGAAAGCACAACCTTCTTAACTTCTAATGTTGTGCAAAAATACATTCAGATTAAATCGGTTGTGATCAAAATGAAATGACTCTATGGTTTCTGCTCACCTAAGCAACGTTTGCCTACGTGTGTGTGAGCATGCATGAGTGTGTTTCCGTGTGTGTACACACTGTGCCTCAATGTTCCGTCGGCAGCGGCGCGGCAGCAGCAGCAGCGTCTCCTGCTGTCCGGTTCCGATCACGCCCCTGTCGGTGTGTGATTGCTTTTGTCTAGAATCAAGATGGCCGCAGATTGTCAGATGTAAATTCCTCACGCTGCTGCCGTATTTTGGACGAAATAATCGTTGTTGCGGGACAACATGGGCTTAACTCAGAGTGCCGCGTCCGATGGAGGGACGTATGGATACCACGTCCATGCGGTAAGAACCGCATGCACGGGACACATTTTGAACATTTGGGGGCAAGTTATTAGTAAAAAAGCCGCGGAACGCCGCGGGGACACGCTGTAACTGATGAGGTGGCGTTAACGGTGTTAATAGGGTGGCAACTAAAGACAAGTTCTGTTTTATGAGGGAGAAATTAATTTATGTCCACTTGTGTGTGACTGCTTTTATTAGTGTACGTGCAGGAGAAATGGGATCGTCAAATGTGTCGCGGTCAAGGCTAAATTAGTGTGTGTGTGTGCGCGAGTGTGTGTGTACGTGCGGGGACATGGCGTGATATGTCAACAAGCTGTCGGTGTGAGCGCGGAAGTCTCTGCTCAGGCCCACATTACACACAACACTCCTAATATTTACTTATCTGAACACATCGACAGCTTTTCCTCTGCTTTGTCGCTCAAGCCAACTCCACTAACATTGTCAAGGGTTTGAAACATTAGTTCTGAGAAGTAATGACTAGAAAATAAGCAAAGAATCGCCATTCGTCATCTTCACACTTGATCCAACAAGATATGCCTGACTTGTGTGTTATTTATAGCGATTTTCTGGTGATTGTAAGAGTATGTAAACTGTAAAAAAACATGAATTATCAAGTGACATTTGTCTTGTTTGTGGCCTTTGTCTGGCGTAGATCCAACCAAATTCACCTGCAGCTAAATCTGGACTTCAGCCATTTTTTGACTTCATTCTGTCACTCGACAACAGAAGACTGGTAAGAATAATGAGATAAGACCTCGCAATGTTATTTAAAAGAAAAGGAAGAATGTTGTAATGTATTAAGAGCGTTACTGAAATAACAGAATAGAATAGAATCCTTTATTGTCACTGTAACAGTGTTCCCAACATTACCGTGAAAACTGGTGTAGCAGCTCCACATGACAGCAATAACACACTTAGGATGAATAAACTGGACACTCACTGTATTTGATATTGGACATAAGCTTGTCAAGTGTCATCACATTGTAGTTATACACCAAACTGTCAATCCCACTGGCAGCAAATATCAGTGTCACATCAACCTCCAATGTACAATTTGTTGTTTTGTTTATGTTGCTCTAATGTTATGACGTCTCTTGCTCTCCATCCGTGCTCGGACACCAGAGTGAGGACAACGAGCTCCTGAAGGAGCTCCTGACGGCCAGCATAGAGCGGGCGGTGAAGATGGAGGTGTACAGCACCAAAACCATGAACATCCGCGAGCTGACGGTGGTGCCCAGCAACATGTGGGGGGGGCAAGGCCTGCTGGGAGCCAGCGTTCGCTTCTGCAGCTACCAGGGAGCCAATGAGAACGTCTGGCACGTCCTGGTAGGCTGGGAAACCCCAAGGTGGACCATGCCGTGGCTGTAGTCCTTCACAGACTAGTTTTTCTGTTTCTCTCCAATAGGACATAGTTCCTGGTTCTCCAGCCGCTCTGGCGGGACTTGAACCTCACAGCGACTACATAGTTGGAGCAGACCAGGTGCTACAAGATGTAAGTCTGTGTGTCATGGCACTGGAGAAGGAATCTGAGACTTGAGCCGCTTTTATTGGAGAGTTTCTCCGTTGCAGGACTTCTTCGCTCTGATTGAGAGCCATGAGGGGAAGCCCCTGAAGCTGGTGGTGTACAACGTACACACAGATGCCTTCAGAGAGGTGGTGGTCACTCCCAATGGAGCGTGGGGAGGAGAGGGCAGGTATGTGGAATGAAGAACGTTCAGAAGAACGTGGCAAGAAAAAGTGGTAATTATTTAACAGTGACTAAGAAATGTTTTTTTTGTATGGTTTTGTGTGTTTGTATTCATTGTTGGCAGTGGAGTGTGATGGTTGTGGGTTCCACAGACACTTATTTCAGCCTCTTTGTACAAATGTTTGTTTTTATGCTCATTTCCCTCAGCCTTGGTTGTGGCATTGGTTACGGCTACCTGCACCGTATCCCAGCACCTCCAGATGCCTCCTCAGAGAAACCTCCTGCCCCCTCAGAGGACAGACCTCCTGCCGCCCAGGAGGAGGAGGAGCCCCCCGTTCCTTCTCCAGAGGAGGAAGCCTCTCCAGACCCTCCAACTCATGGATACACAGAGGTTCAGGATCATTCTCCTCAATCCAGCTTGTATTAGTCGCAGTAAGTGTTGAAGCTCACCACACCTCCACGTATCCGCAGGCCTCCTTGATGGCACCCTCAACCCCCAGTGACGACATGGCGGCCTTGGAGCACGTCTCCCTCAAGGACGAGCCCCTGCCCCCACCCATCCAGAGGGTCATGGATCCAGGTGAGTTAAGGGATATTTGCCCACTTTGACTAGTCTGACCAACTGCCACCTCCAGATCTCGCTGTCGGTTTACCAGGTCTCACCAACGCGGAGGAAGTGACTGTGAACACGGAGGTCTCTGACTTGTTGGACAAACTGGACCTGTCCACGTCCTCCATCAAGATAACCAACACTGCGCTGACCATGCAGGACGACAAGGAGTTTGAAGTCTCTGGTATTGGTCAGTCACTGCACCTGTCGATTTTATTTGATTTGTATGCAATTTAAATTTGCATATGCTGCCAATGAAGTTAGATTTGAAGGTGGAGGTTCAGTTCATCTGTATCTGTGACTATACCGCTTTGTGTGTTTGTGTTACGTTCTAATCCAGACTGAATCAAACGTTCTGTATCACAGGTGAGCTGCCAGATAGTGAGCCCCCCTCACTGCTCGAGGACAGCGTGGCTGAGTTGGCAGAGCTCAGCATCCCAGCAGACATGGACTCGTCCTCCTCCGGTCTGCCCACCGTGCCTGACGTGCCACCTCAGCCGCTCTCAGAACCAGTCGACCTCCTCACCTCCCCCTGCGATTCAGCTGAAATCCCCAGATCAAGTCCACCGCCCCCTTTGGTGGATTTGGCCGAGCCTCCTCTCCTAGATGTGAACCCCCAGCCCCTGTTTCCCGTCGACAACCTCATGAGCGACGCCGTTGACGTATCGGCGAGCTCCGACTCGCCCTTGCTGGATTCTACAGGTTCAGCAGAGCCCAACGTCATAAGCTCGCAGGGGGAGTCAGAGGAGCCTCAGCCTGTGGACCCCACCGACACCTGCTGCCACCATCATGAAGAAGAAGAGACGCAACCTGAGCAGCGGGCCAAAGAGTGAGGGTGTGGGTGAGGGTGAGCCTGTGCCTGCCCGGAAGGGAAAACTCCAAAGTGGATATGACAATCAAGAAGCAACACTACAAAAACACAGAGGTACAGTTCTTCTACAGCTCTCCATCGGAGCACAAGATATTCAAATGTTTAAAACCGACAACATAGCAAAAAAACACTACGAGGCAATAGATCACCATCTCATGTCTATGGCAGGGGAGACCTTTTCTCAGAGCTAATACTTGAATACTGTACACAAAAAGAAAGAAAAACGCGACACATCCTACTTTTGACTACTGCAAAGCACTGCTGCACCTTTAAGTTCACTTCAAAATTGTCGTCGGCAGTACCTATTGAGTTTATGTTACATTCAGATGCTACAGTCTGCTTCGTTATATCGAAATTGGAGGAAGTGATCATTAAGGGTTGTTTTTATATAATCTCAAACCTTAAGTTTTAGTGATGTTCAGGGAACTTTTTTGTTGACGGCCAACATGTGGGCGTGGCGGCTTTACACTTTTTTGAAAGAGATCATATTTTCTCCCTTTTTAGTGTGAAACCAAGTAGTATCTCTACACTTTTCTTTGAAGGCTGAGTTAGATGAGGGCGGTACCTACAGTAGATACTTTATATTCAGCATGGGTGTGTGGAATAGGTTTTTAAGTTAAATCTCCAGTTTACACAGTTGAGATTGTTTCTGAAAGTGTCAGCTGAGTCATTTTTGTGATCTATGCAGCTGTGTGTTGAGACAGACTTGAATAGTTTGTGTAAATGTATAGACGACGGCTTCCTTATGCAAGTGGTCACTGGGTTTACATGCACATTACAACAACAAGTGAGGAAAGCTAAATAAAGTGATTCTTTTAAGGAAAAAACAGATTTTTTCTGACCCATACATGCCCAAATAAATGAATTTACCATGGCTTAAAACAAGAAATGACTTCAATTAACTCCGCTAGCCTCACACTAGCAGTAGGATTTAGATGACATTTAGAAAAATGCCTGCAATAGTCAATTTTATGCAAATATTGGTTTGTGCCTCAAGATTTCAGAGTTTTCTTGGGTGCACAGTGAAATGAAAGTGGTGATGTTCACGTAAATGTGCAAATAAACTAATTGTGCATGTAAATATGGTATATAAGTGATGCCAAGTGTAGGTCAGCAATTAGATTCTTTTTTTTAGATGTAGAAATTTTCACGATCAAATTCAGATTCATAGTATAAATAAAAAAAAGTATTTTTGCTGAAATTTTAATCAATGAAATGTATGTTTTTATTAGGAATGAATGCAACAATTGTTGGATGAAATTGTTAAAATTTTTATGCTTTCACAACCATCATCCTCTATAACAGAAAAGATAAATCAGTTGTTTTCCCATTTGATCAGACATGTCACAGTTCTGAGGAAATATCCATTTATAATTACAATAAATCTCTAACTGTTAAACCATTCCAATTTATTTCTTTCATTGCCTAAAATATACATCATTCACAAATTATTACAACAAGGGATATTGCGGGGCGATGGCCTAATTTGGGGACCCATCCTGTTTTGGCCAAAAAGAGCTCACTCCATGTGACATCTCACACACACGTTCCCTCTCGTGGGCGCAGCTCATACCAGAATATTTTGCTGTGCAAACATCCGATCTACGCGGTAACACCAAGAGAGAAATCCATTTTTACCATTTAACAAGAATATATAGCTTGAGGTGAGAGTTCCCCCTTTTTAAGTTATATTTGTTTAATTGAATTCCTATTAAATCTAAATGAAATATACATTAGGAGCAGCCCTCATTGTCAACATAATCACTGCTCATGACCCAAGCACAGAGCATTAAGCATTATTGTTAAACATATATACCTTATATATAATTTCCCAATTGCTACAATGACTTGGACAACTACTAACATTCTTAAGAGTCAACTGCAATTTCTGGGTTGTAGTGAGTACAACAAATGCAGTTTTAACATCCTAGTCGAGTTACCTTCATAACCATGAATGTGCTCTAGGGATTTGGTGGAGGAGGAAGAGAAGGAGGAGGGGTGAGGAAAAAGAGCCAGAAAAACAGTCACTTTAACCAAGGAGTGTTTTACAGAAATTTACACAAAAAAAGAAAACAGTCAATTGATAACAACACAGCTAAAAGTAAAAACAGACATCTGCTCGTGTCCTTGAGATTCAAGCTCAGCAACGATTGGATGACGATGCCAGTTAACAGTTCAAGTCAACGTAGACGACGCCAACAACAGAATGAGGATTTTCTTCAGGGGGGACTGTGACTAAACCCGGACAGCTAGTGTTGGTTTTTGGTGGTGATACTGCTGAAACATTTGTGTTTGTAGAACATGTACAGTTTCTGGAATGTACTAGAGCAAACCGTAGTCTACTACATCCATGTGTCCATGCACACAAACGCCGGCCTGCTCGCGTTTGGACTGAAACACACTGGAATATGGGGAGCATCAATGAAAACTGCCAATCGGGAACGGAACGAATCAGCAGTTGGGAAGAGAAATGAAAAATAAGAAAGCTTCGAGCGCTGATTCAAAGAAAATGAACTATGTACGGACCACTTATCTTCCACGGGCTTTGGCTGCTCCGGCCTGTTCTGGTGGCTTCCGTGTACTCCTCACTGATAATGCGACTCTTGACCACACAATGGGGTTGAGGGTACTACATGTCAGAGGTGGGTGGTGATGTGGCAGATGATGAGAAGTTCTTTTTATAAAAATTATCACTTTCACGTCGACTTCTGCCTATAATGAAGCGTCAAGTCCCCTCCGCTCTTCCAGATAAAATGTTTAACTGTTCGCAGGTCCATGTTAGGATCTAGAACCTGTTCAGAGAGAAGAAGGTCAACAAAATGAAATTATGTTAACTATTGTCCGAGGATAGATTTATTAGGAATTGTGCTGAGGAGGAAAATCCAAAGACAATGCTCCCACCTGGTCCTGACACATGAGCTCGATCTTCTCCTCAGCAAGCAGGGCCATGTCCTCCTCCTTCTCTTGCTCCCCGGGCTTGTCGTTGGCCGAGGAACTCGTCGTCTGTGACTCGTTGTCCAAGTTGATGATCTTCTCGTAGACATGTTCCATCACCTTCCTCACCTGGAGCATGTCGCTGGCAGAGAGACGGTCCCTGCAAGACAACGTGTCAGAAACAACCCCCATCGTCCACGTATATGATACAGGTGAGCCGTCTAAGGAGGAGAACTCACTTCTTTAGAGTTTTTGCACCAGAGGAAGAGTGGGGCTGGAGGTAGAATGGGATTTTGTTGAACTTCGGCATATTTTTCTGAAGAAGAAATTGTCACACATATAAAGTGGATCAAAAAAGGGGAACAATTCAACATCAGCTGTGCTTTTGAGTACTGGAGCATCCAAGGTAACTACCTAATGAATGATTGTGTTACACTTTCCCACACTTGACAAGATTGCACCCATAATTCAAAATGTTGGTGTTGTGTGCTTCACATAAACCTTGTTTTGGGAATTTCAGTAGTTGGAAAGAAGCTGGAACACTCACATCTACAGTAATGTCGATGACCCACTGCGGCACAGTCTCATTCAGCAGCATGGATTCAGTCTCTCCACCCGAATCCCTACATAGCAACCTGCAGACAACAATCGAAAAGGATATTTGGCAACAACGTCATTGCAGGTGAAGTCATCCCTGAGAAGGAAATGACATTGTATTTGGCTTATACAACACTTTTCATTGAGAAGAAGCATCCTTCCATCAATAATAATGAGATTTTACTCACTCCGAAAAAATGTAGGAGTGGAAAATCTATGAAGAAGCACTCTTTTACCATCTTAGATTTTTTTTGAGCCAGGCTCACGGAGAAACAATACAATACAATACAATACAATTTAATTTGTATAGTGCCAAATCATAACAGGAGTTATCTCAAGGCGCTTTACAGGATGGAGCAGGTAGTGCTCCTCAGGCTACAGGTGGGCGGTCAACTGCCCTGACCGCTCGGGTTGGGAGAGAGAGGGAAGGAGAGAGAGGTAGAGAGGCAGAGAGAGACAGACACAGGTGTAGGGATGCACAGCAGTAGTAGGAGCAGGACCCAGATGTTCGATAGAGTGTGCCCGGAAAGTATTGACAGCACTTCCCTTTCTATGACGTTATGATGTGTAGGTTTTTGAGGACGTCGATGACTTGTATAAAAAATGGAAAAACATTAAGTGACAATACAAAGTGAAGCTCTCTGAATACTTTTTGGCTGCAATGCATGTCATTGCAGGATTTTCAAATGTCTCCATGCTCTGAAAAATTCAACTTCATTGAATTCGACTTCATTCGACTTCCGGCAAAGGAGGAGGCAGGAGCTGATCGGGATTGCTCCGAGCCGGTAAAAGCCGAAAAAGCAGCGCAAAAGCTTGTTTTAACGTTCCTTCAGAGTCTGTAGAGTTTGGAACTCTCAGCTCAAAGATCATTTACTACCGCTAAATAACTATTAATAACTAAAGATGTCCGATAATATCGGTCCACCGATATTATCGGACATTGGAGAGCTTCACTTTATATTGTCATATCGGCCCACCGATATTATCGGCCCGATATTAGCATAAAAATGTAATATCGGTATCGGATTTTTTTTTTTTTTTTTTTTTTTTTTGCTTTAAAACCGATAAAATAAAAACCGATAAAAATACAATAATGCTTGCGTTACACTGAAATGGTGTCTATGCGCTCCTGAAGCTTTTACCGGCGCACATATCGGTATCGGCTGATAGCGGTATCGGTAAATTGAGAGTTGGACAATATCGGCATATCGGATATCGGCAAAAAAGCCAATATCGGACATCCCTATTAATAACTATTAACTACTAATAACTATTAATTGGTGATGGCTCTTCCCTCTCTGTCCTCCTCCGCTGCTCTCGCTCTGTGATGTTCAGTGTGTCAAATGTTTACTTACTCCTCCGCCTCCTTTAAAGATAATTTTACATGTAAC
Organism: Carapus acus; assembly: GCA_900312935.1. Classification (NCBI taxonomy): domain Eukaryota; kingdom Metazoa; phylum Chordata; class Actinopteri; order Ophidiiformes; family Carapidae; genus Carapus; species Carapus acus. The sequence continues at coordinate 9,321 of OMPJ01045265.1, forward strand.
AAATGTAGTTTATTCATGGTGTTAGAGACGAAGCTAAGCGAGTTAGAGACGAGGCTTTGCACAACCGATAGACAACCGTCAGATGGGTTTATGAACCCGCCAGCTCCCGAACAGCTGATACTAGTTCCGTTTTAATTCCGCTTCTGTTAAACCCCCCTTTGCTTCGGCAGCCCCCGAGCAGTTGGCAAGACAAGCCGGCTGGGTGACTGTCCGAAATAAGCGTGGTTCTAAACCGAAAGACACGACTTACCAACCAACTCACGTTTTCAATAGATTCTCACCACTAAGCCCGCCGATAAACCAACTCCGCTAACTAAAGCCATTTTAAAACCAATTCTTATTGTCGGCAGCTCCGTAATAAGAAACATTGAGGTAGCGACACTGGGGACTATCAAATGTATTCCCAGGGCCAAAGCGAGTGACATTGAATCATATCTAAAACTATTCGCGAGGGACACTTGTAAATTTGATCAAATTATTAGCCGGCGACAATGACACCCGACTGCGCCAGTCCGAGACACAAAAATTAAAATTGAGTCGTTATGTAAATATGCAAAAACAATATCAGATAAAGTTATTTTCTCTGGGCCTGTACCAAATCTATCCAGTGATGTTATGTTCAGCCGCACGTCGTCACTTTACCGCTGGCTGTCGACATGGTGCCCGTTGACGTAGGCTTCATTGACAACTAGCACACTTTCTGGGGAAAACCTGGTCTGATTAGGAGAGACGGCATTCATCCCACTTTAGATGGTATAGCGCTTATTTCTAAAAATGTTGCCGAGTTTACAAACTCATGGCGATCCAGAACTGAGACCAGGAAGTAGAGCTGCAGTCCTACACGACTCTCTGCACCTCCATTGGAACAGTCACCCATTCAACACCACATACAAACGATATCAGTCCGGCGTCAGCTGAAATCTTCCCCGCTTAAAACAAAGACAAGGGAAGTCACACATAGGAACTTAATCATACCTCCTACCGCAATTGCTCCCACACCACGGGATTCGCAATTAAATGTGGATTACTTAACATTAGATCTCTATCCTCTAAGGCCATATTGGTCAATGATTTAATATCTGAACGCCATTTTGACATATTATGTCTTAATGAAACCTGGCTGCAGCCCAACGATTACGTCAGCCTAAATGAAGCCACTCCTCCCAGTCACGCTAATACCCACATTGCTCGAGACACTGGCCGAGGAGGAGGAGTTGCATCCATCTTTAACTCAAGCCTCCAATTCAAACCTGGTCCAAAAGCGCGTCACAACTCTTTTGAAAGCCTTGTCCTTACTCTGTCGCACCCAACACGTAAAGTGTTCCAACCGATCCTTTATGTCACTGTGTACCGGCCCCTGGGCCCTTACTCTGAGTTTCTAAGGGAGTTCTCAGAGTTCCTATCATCCCTAGTTATCAAGACAGAAAAGGTGATTGTAGTAGGAGATTTTAACATTCATATGGATGTCGAGACCGACAGCCTTAGAAATGCCTTTCTCTCATTGCTGGACTCTACCGGCTTCTCCCAAATGGTTATTAAACCCACTCATCACCTTAATCACGCCCTCGACCTTGTTTTAACTCACGGCATCGACATCGAAAACCTTGTGGTCTCCCTCCATAATCCTGTTCTTTCAGACCACTTCTTAGTAACCTTCGAATTCCGTCTGCATGATTACACACCTCCCACCAAAAGGTCATCTCCAGGTGTTTATCAGACAGTGCCGTAGCTAGATTTGAAGAAGCCATCCCATCTGCACTTAGTTCCGCTCCAACAATGGCGTCATTGGATAGTTCAGGGAGTCTTACTCCCTCCATCATAGACCAGCTAGTTGATAATGCCACCAACTCATTGCGCACAACTCTGGACGCTGCTGCGCCCCTAAAGATGAAAACAAAACAGAAGAGACAGGCTCCATAGTACAGTACCCAAACCCGCGAACTAAAGAAAACCTCACGTAAACTCGAAAGGATCTGGCGCACAACTAAATTGGACGATTCTAGCTTAGCCTGGCAGGACAGTCTGAGGACTTGTAGAAAGGCCCTCTGTAAAGCCAGAGTCGCCTACTACTCCACACTAATAGAGGAAAATAAAAATAATCCAAGGTTCCTTTTCAGCACCTTAACCAAGATGACTCAGAGTCATGAATCTACCAATCCATGTATCCCTGCTAATCTTAACAGTAATGACTTTATGACCTTCTTCAACAACAAAATTCTAACAATAATAGACAAAATTAGTGCTCTGAGCCACACAGACACAATTGTGCAGGATCTGGCCCAGGGCCCAGGGTCCATACAACCTCGTCCATCCCTAGACTGCTTCTCCCCTATCAGCCTCCCTGCATTAACCAAGATAATATCCTCAGCTAAATCAACAACCTGTATGTTAGACGCTATTCCAACTAGCCTGCTCAAAGAAGTCCTTCCCTTATTAGGAACTATTGTACTTAACATGATTAACATGCCTCTGTTAGCTGGCTACGTACCAGAGTCTTTCAAAGTCGCTGTAATTAAACCTCTTCTTAAAAAGCCCACCCTTGATCCAGGGATCTTAGCTAACTACAGACCTATCTCTAACCTTCCTTTCCTCTCCAAAATCCTAGAGAAAGTTGTTGCTAAACAGTTATGCGAAATAGATTATTCGAAGAGTTTCAATCAGGTTTCAGAATACATCACAGCACCAAGATGGCACTGATGAAGGTCACAAATGACCTCCTAACTGCCTCTGATAAAGGTCTCGCTTCTGTGCTTGTTCTACTGGATCTCAGTGCCGCATTTGACACCACTGACCATCAGATCCTTCTACACAGGCTAGAAGACCTGATTGGCATCAAAGGAACCGCCCTAAGCTGGTTTAAGTCATATCTATCAGATAGACTTCAGTTCGTACATGTTAACAACGTCTCCTCTGAGCACACTAGGGTTAGACATGGAGTCTCACAGGGCTCCGTACTTGGACCAATTCTGTTCACCCTATGCTACCTCTAGGTGACATCATAAGAAAACATTCTATCAACTTCCACTGCTATGCTGACGATACGCAACTGTATCTGTCAGTGAAACCTGAGGAGACCAACCATCTAGCTAAACTCCAGGCTTGTCTTAGGAGCATAAAAGTTTGGATGACCCGTAACTTTCTGTTGCTCAACGCAGACAAAACTGAAGTTATTGTTCTTGGTCCAGAGCACCTCAGAAAGTCTTTACGTGATGACATTGCTACTCTGGATGGCTTTACCTTGGCCTCCAGCACTACTGTAAAAAACTTAGGAGTCATCTTCGATCAAGACCTGTCACTAAATGCCCACATTAAACAAGTGTCAAGAACCGCCTTCTTTCACTTACATAACATTGCTAAGGTTAGGCACATGCTGTCACTAAAAGATGCTGAAAAGCTAATTCATGCTTTTGTGACCTCCAGGCTGGACTACAGTAATTCTTTATTTGCAGGCTGTAGCAACAAGACACTGAAGCCACTCCAGCTGGTTCAGAACGCTGCAGCAC
>OMPJ01045267.1:0-18500 GCA_900312935.1 Carapus acus
GTGAGGACAGGATTCAAGGTTAGCCGCTCTAAATTGCAGGTAGCCCGTCCGCAGGTAACCTTCTTCGGTCGGCTCCTGTCCTCAAAGGGTTCAGGACTGTCGCCAGCCCATCGTTCGGCTATTCTACACCACCCCCGCCCGAGGCAGGTGAAAGATATGCTCTCTTTTCTCGGCCTTACAGGGTAAAGCAGACATTTCGTCCCGTCATACACAGACCTTACCACACCGTTACGCCTCTTGGTAAAAGAACATGGCATGCGAAATCTCATGGCCGACCTCAATTGGACCTCCAACGCGGAAGCTAAACAAGCGCTGGCGGAGGCCTCCGAATTGGCAGTACCCAACTACAGCAGACCATTTTTCCTAGATGTCTCTGTACAAAACATGCCACCATCGGGGTTTTGTTCGAGAGAAAAGGGGGAGAGAGAACGGTATTAATGTACATCAGCGCTATGTGTAGTAGGTTGGAAGTGCGACAAATTTAGTTTTTCTATGCAAACAGGCACCCCCCTATTTTTTGTTAAAAATGGAGCTATTCTAACATTCATAACGAACATTGAACAAAAAAATACGTTCAGACAGTTCAGACAAAGTAATACACATTTACGCCACAGATGGTGCTCTAGTGCTGCCGTGGATCCATTAGGGAGACCGTAGCTACCCAGCTCAGCTCATGCGCAGTTCAGAAAATAAATAAGTTCGGGCATGAGCAAGACGCTGATTTGGTGCTCTCTCTGCTGGTCCACAGAGTTTGTTGTTTTGTATTTATAGGCTACGCAGTGCTCCCCAGCCTGTGTAACCTTTGCTGCCGGTCCAGATTTCCCCTAGGTCTGGAGCCGGTAACAATTGGGGGGTCGTCTGGGATGGTTTAGCGCCACTGCCTGGTGAAGTGAGTGCCAAGACGACGCAAACCTGTGTCGAAGCTTCAGGGAAGGCTGCAACCAGTGCGTCATCCAGAGAGTGTAGCATCATAATGGCCACTGTCACCCCACGGCGGTTGTTGATCATCAAGATCCAAAAGAGTCTTTCGTATTTGAGTGCCAACCAGCTAGCAGCAGTTGCGAGTTTGGTCGATGACGGCACTCACAACGTTGATGACCTTAGTGAACCAGAACTGTATGACCTGATCGTTGACTATATAAGAAATGAGAAATTGAGTGCCATGGAGGACGAAGGCATGAGCCAACTCCTCCTTGTCGATGACATGATGAGTGACCTGCTGGGTACCGACATCGGAGGACCCAGGCCGCGCCTGAGACAGGACGGGTGGCTGGAGAGTTAACAGTCCTGCAAGAGCAGTGCTCTACTCTACCTCACCCTGGCGACAACCATTCAGAAAGACAGCCGATAACACCCACTACAGACACACCAACCCAAACCTTGCAGATAAACAGCGACACTCATTCACTGCCACCTCCATCACTGGACAGAGGTGCACACGCTAGCCCACCAGCGGAAAACGGAGACATCCACACACTCTCATCACCTCCAAGAAGAGATGGTGGTCTACCATTCAGGAACTTCGCCACTTCTAAATCAACCAGGCCACTCACAGCAGGTGTTGGTGGCATTCCCCATGGTAGAGTGAGTTTGTCTTCCAGCACAGGAGATCAGGTACTGAGTGTTAATGATGTTGCAGCTCTGCTTCCACGGAGAGAGTTTAAGATCCATGGTGGACAGATCACTGATGTCGGGTCTGACAAGTCTTACAGTAACCTTTGTAAACAAATAGATGAAGGGATACAGGAAGGTTTTACTGAGTCAGAGGTAATTCGCACTGTGACTAAAGTCATAAAACCGGGTATGTTCAGAGAGATGTTAACAAACAAAAGTGATTTAACTGTTGATGAGCTAAAGCGGTTTTCCTCGCGCACACATCAGAGACAAAAGCAGTACTGAGCTTTTTCAAGAGCTGAGTAATGCCAAACAGCAAGACAAAGAGAGCCCACAACAGTTTCTGTACAAAATCATGGCTTTGAAGCAGCGTGTTCTGTTTCAGTCACAACAGCCAGGTGCAGAGTTTAGCTATGACAGAAAGCTTGTCCAGGGCACTTTTCTCCACACACTTTACCAAGGGTTAAATGAGAAAAGCAACCATGTTCGACATGACCTTGTACTGCTTCTCACAGACTTGCAGGTTAGTGATGATTTTCTCTTAGATCAGATCACTAAGTCTACTAGTGAGGAGGCAGAAAGATTAAAACGCCTTGGCACAGTAGCTAAAAGCCGATCCGTGACTATAAGCCCTGCTCAATTTGACAGTAGTGAATCAGCTAAGCAAAGTAAGGTTGACACTGAATTACAGGCTAACCGTGCTGCTATTAGAGAATTGACTGCACAGGTGTCCTCCCTGACCAAACACCTAGCCCTGATAGGGAAACCGACTGACAGTGCAACCCCTGGGGACCCTTGCTCAACTGCAGCCCATCCTCAGCCACCACCATCTGAAGCCCGAGGAAGATGCAGCAACTGTATACAGCAGAGCAAGGTGAGCTGCCCTCACTGCTTTATCTGTGGCCAAGCTGGACATCGCGCCATTGGCTGTCTTCAAAGAAGGACGTCGGGAAACGGGCTGAGGTCACTGGAGAGGGGCATCCAGTGACCGTGACAGCTGAGGAGCCCCAAGTACAAGCCAACTATTCTAAAACAGCCAGCTTGGTAAAAGCAAACCCACAGTGTCAACCACTAACAAGAAAGCGCCTAGCACAGCTCATAGGAAAGCGATGTATGGTTTCATGTACTGTTAATGGAGTTCCTCTTCAAATGTTGCTCGACTCAGGAGCTCAAGTGACTATGGTGGAGAGAGCATGGATGGAAGAAGCACTCCCCAACGTTCAAATCCAGCCACTTGATACCCTCCCTCTCAACGGGCCTCTGGCGATTGCTGCAACTAATGGTACAGATGTCCCCTTCGAGGGATGGGCAGACGTTGAACTCCAAGTACGTAGCAAGAACTATGGACATGTCACCATACAAGTACCAATGTTAATCAGCCAGAACTGCCTTAGCTGTCCTCTTTTGGGCAGTAATGTCATGGTCGAGATAATCAAAGAGCAGAGAGAGGATGCTGATATTTCTGCATTACTCAAAGAAGCTTTAAGTATCAGTGATAGTGCAGTGGAGGCCCTAGTTTCTGCTCTCCAGGTGTTGACTCCAGAGGAAATAGCCCCAGAGTGCAGTGTGAAAACAGGGAAGAGAGGTGTAACTGTTCCTGCAGGGCAGATTTGCGAGGTGAGGTGTAGAGTCAGGGAATGGTCAGGAGGTGGGGCTATGTTTTCTCAACCCAACCTAGTGAGTGACTGTCCTGAGGGTTTGGAATTGTTTCCAGCTTTAGTTGATGTTCCAGGTGGGTCCACAAAAATTGTTAAAATCCCCATTCAAAACCCCACTAAACATGACATCTATCTCACCAAGAGAACAGTTTTAGGAATACTGGAGGAAGTTACTGAAATAAAACCAGTTAACAATTTCCCAGGTGGCTCAGAACCAATGTCCCCTTCCACTGTTGGTACCTCCTCAGCTCAGGTCAGCACAGACAAGCAGAGAGAAATGAGTGAGAAACCCCTGACAAAGACACACCAAAACAGAGATGGCACCCAACTGTTGATGTGTCACATCTGGAGGAACATGAACAAAAGGTCGTCAAAGACATGTTGTATTAGGAGTCTGATGTCTTTGCACAAGAGGATTCTGACATTGGTTGCATCCCAAGCCTGCAGCTAAAAATCCACCTAAAGGATGACACACCAGTCCAAGCGTCCTACAACTCAGTTCCTAAACCCCTGCACAAAGAGGTAAAGGAATATGTCCAAAACCTGCTTGACCATGGCTGGATCAGAAAGTCCACTTCATCCTACTAGTCTCCAGTGGTCTGCGTCAGAAAAAAGGACAAGAGTTTACGCCTTTGTGTTGACTTTTGGACCTTGAACCGAAAAACCATCCCTGACAGCCACCCTCTCCCACGCATCCAAGACCTGTTGGATAGTTTAAGGGGATACTCATGGTTCTCAATACTCGACCAAGGCAGTGCATACCACCAGGGTTTTGTAGATGAGAGTTTCAGACATCTGACTGCCTTTAGCACGCCTTGGGGACTTTATGAGTGGAACCGTCTCCCGTTTGGTCTTACAAATGCCCCAGCTGCTTTTCAGAGGTGCATGGAGGGAGTCCTTGAGGGTCTAAGGGATGAGTGCTGCTCTCCATACTTGGACGACGTACTCTGCTTTTCCAAGAGTTTTCCTGACCACGTCGAAGACTTGAGGCGGGTGCTCTGTCGCCTGTGAGAGCATGGGATTAAACTACGTCCAAAAAAATGTGAACTGTTCAGAAGTCAGGTCAGGTACTTAGGGCGCTTAGTGACTAGTGAAGGTGTCCAGATAGACCCTAAAGACCTGGAGGCAATTCAGCACTTGAAGGACAGCGTGCCAAAGAATATTGGGGAGGTCAGGGCTCTCTTAGGGTTCCTAGGCTATTACAGAACCTTCATACAGGATTTTTCTAGGATAGCTAGACCATTGTTCAAGCTAATAGAGAGTCCTAGTGAGTCTAGCCAGAGACCCACCCCAGTGAAATTTAACAAAACCAAATCAAAGAGCACAAAGAGTGGTCAGCTCACGTCCAAAACACCTGTCTATTGGACACCAGAACACAGTGCTGTAGTGTCTTGCCTTGTTGACATGCTAACCAGTCCACCCATCTTGGCCTATCCAGACTATAACTTGCCCTTTGTCCTTCACACCGACGCCTCAAATGAAGGTTTGGGGGCAGTGCTCTATCAACAACAGGGAAACAAGCTCCGTGTTATTGCTTACGGTTCCAGGACACTCACGCCGGCCGAGAAGAACTACCACCTCCATTCTGGCAAGCTTGAGTTCCTTGCGTTGAAGTGGGCAATCTGCGACAAATTTAGAGATTACCTCTATTATGCCCCCACCTTCACTGTGTACACAGATAACAACCCCCTCACCTATGTTTTGAGCATGGCAAGGTTGAACGCAGTTGGACATCGTTGGGCGGGTGAATTAGCCGATTTCCAGTTCACCATCAGATATCGTCCAGGCAAGTCAAATGCAGATGCTGACACCCTGTCACGACACCCAGTGCACCTTGACGACCATCGGAAAGAGTACACAGAGACTATGCCCCCTGATGTAGTCTCTGCCATTTGGCAGGGGGATAGAGCTGTAAGGGACGGTGACGTGCCATGGGTGGCTGTGCTACAACTGCAGGCCAGTGTAGATGACACCGCTCCTGAAGGCATCCCAGTTATCACTCCAACAAGCGTTAGAGCTGCTCAGAAAGAGGATGCTCCCATCTGTGAAGTGATCAACCTCAAGAGAACAGGATGGAACCCTGAAGACAAAGGAAAGAGACAAATGGGACGAGAAACACACAGACTGATACATGAGTGGAACAAACTCAAACTTGACAAGGGAATATTGTACAGGCAGACAGGACAGCGGAAACAGTTGGTTCTCCCCAGTAAGCTGAGAGCGACGGTGCTTAAACACCTGCATGATGACATGGGGCATGTTGGTGCTGACAAAGTCATCCATTTGGCACGGGAAAGATTTTATTGGCCGTTTATGCAACGCGACATTGAAAACTATGTCATTCGCCAGTGTCGGTGTGTTAAACAGAAGAAGCCTAACATCCCAGAGAGAGCGCCTATGGGTTCAATCACAACCACTGCCCCCTTTGAACTCATTTCTGTTGATTATCTCCATCTTGAGCCGAGTAAGGGTGGTTATGAGTACATTTTAGTTTTGGTAGATCACTTTACTCATTTTGCTCAAGCCTACGCAACCAAGAACAAGTCAGGCAGAACAGCAGCTGACAAGATTTTTCATGACTTCATTCCACGCTTTGGATACCCTGAAAAGTTACATCATGATCAGGGCCGGGAGTTTGAGAATAGCCTTTTCCAGAGACTCCACCAGCTGGCAGGAATTGCTCACTCGCGAACCACCCCCTACCACCCACAGGGAAATCCTGTCGAGTGCCTGAACCGGACCCTTCTGCAGATGCTCCGCACCCTGCAGGAGGAGAAAAAAACTGAGTGGAAGGAACACTTACCCCACATAGTCCATGCTTACAACTGCACGAGACATGAGGGAACAGGTTACTCACCATTCTTTCTCCTTTACGGGAGAGCCCCACGCTTGCCTGTAGATCTGCTCTTTGATTTGAAACCCGAAGAAGAGCCACAGCCCAGACAAGAGTATGCACAACAATGGGCTTCTCGCATGCAGGAAGCATACAAGATTGCTTCAGAGAACAGTGGAAAGTGCTCAGCTAAGGGGAAGAAATATTATGATCAGCATGTTAAAGGCATTGTGCTGCAGCCTGGAGATCGGGTGCTTGTTAGAAATCTGTCGGAGAGAGGCGGTCCAGGTAAACTTTGAGCTTACTGGGAGAGGAGGATTCATCGCATTGTTGAAAAGATGGCAAATGGACCTGTGTACAGAGTTCAGCCAGAGACAGGAGATCGAACCCTCCATGTCCTGCATCGCAATCTCCTGCTACCTGTGAATGATTTGCCCTTGGAACAAGATGAGCAAAGTCAGAGCGCATCCAGGAAAAGACAAAGACAGAGAGACAGTCACAAAAACAACAGTGAGACATTAGAGCAGGAGTCTGAACACTCTGAGGAAGAGGAGGAATACACATATTGCCTCCGGACCATACCAGTGTATAACCAGAGGAGAGTCAGACCCCAAACACCTCAGTCTAACCTGCAGGATGAGCTCAGTGCTGAAGCCCCAGAGTTCCAGCCGATGAGAAATGTGACCGAGACGGCTCGGACTCATCAACCACATGAACCCGACCCAGTTACAGCCCCAGATCCAGTGCAGAGACTAGTACCAGCTGCTGCAACACCAGTTGAGGAAATACAAGGAGATCTTGCAACAGATGGCACTATGGAGGAAGCAGGTCCAGAAGAGCAGGTGGACAATAGTGAGCCTATAATGGACCATCAGAGAAGGAAGTTGAGCCTGTGCGGAAGTCAACCCGAGCACTGAAACCTCGAGAAATGCTCACCTATAACCACCTTGGACAAACTTCATATCAGTCCTGGAGGCCAGGAGCAAACCTGATGTTTGCCTATGGAGCTTACCCCATACGTCATGCTCCCTTACCCCTCACACCATGCCCGATGCCCTCATTTTTCTCTCATGTCCCTGAACCCTGTTACTATCCCACACAAGCAGTATGGACATGCTAGTGATGACACATACTGTGACTTGACAAAAACAAGATCTATACACATACACTGACTGCTACTACTACTGACTACTTTGACAAATTGACTTTTGTGACTCTGCGACACAGTATTGGTGTTAGTTCGGTTCCAGATGTCTGGAGACATCTCTTGAAGCAGGGGAGAGTGTAGTAGGTTGGAAGTGCGACAAATTTAGTTTTTCTATGCAAACAGGCACCCCCCTATTTTTTGTTAAAAATGGAGCTATTCTAACATTCATAACGAACATTGAACAAAAAAATACGTTCAGACAGTTCAGACAAAGTAATACACATTTACGCCACAGATGGTGCTCTAGTGCTGCCGTGGATCCATTAGGGAGACCGTAGCTACCCAGCTCAGCTCATGCGCAGTTCAGAAAATAAATAAGTTCAGGCATGAGCAAGACGCTGATTTGGTCCTCTCTCTGCTGGTCCACAGAGTTTGTTGTTTTGTATTTATAGGCTACGCAGTGCTCCCAAGCCTGTGTAACCTTTGCTGCCGGTCCAGATTTCCCCTAGGTCTGGTGCCGGTAACATATGCGGGACAACATGGAGAAACGACACCCAGAATGCACACAAAACGCGGCCGGGATTGCTCAGCTAGTCCAGAAAACCGCACACATTGTAATGGGCCACTCACTGACAATTTTGACCACACACAGCGTCGTCACGTTTGTAAACTGCCACGTGTTTGCACTAACACCCCTACGCCAACGAAAAATCAGTAAAATCCTGGAGGCTCCCAATCTGACATTCACACACGTGGGAATCAACATGGCAGAACAGATAGGGGAAGGGGAACCACACGACTGTGCGCTGAAAGTACAACAGGAAGAAAAAGTCCGACCGGATCTGCAAGGAGAACTGCTTACAGAAGCAGTCACCTTCTACACGGACGGATGCTGCTATCGACATGAGGAAAAAGGACTGGTCGCCGCCCTGGCGGTGGTCGAGGATCAGGACGGACAGATGATTACCCGAGTGGCAGAGAAACTTGACGGATAGCAGTCAGCACAACGAGCCGAAATCCTGGCTATCATCACCGCCCTCAAATTAGGAGAAGGACAATGCATCAACGTGTACACCGACTCCAACTAAGCACCGTGTTCTTGGAGTTGCCACAATGGAAGCGAGCGGGGTTCCTGACAGCCACCCAAAAACCCATTTGGCATGAAGCTGAAATCAAGGAGTTGGCAGAGGCCATTCTGCTGCCAGCAGAGGTGGCCATAATGAAATGCAAAGGACATGACCACACTGGAGCACACACGGCCCGAGGAAACCATGCCGCAGACCTGGCTGCCAAATTGGCCGCCGGATACATGGTGCGACAATTGGTGAGTACAACCGAAGCCCGCATAGAAAAACCAGATTTGACGGATTTGCTGAGCTTGCAGGACAAAGCCACCCCACAGGAGAAGACACTCTGGAAGGCAAGGGGAGCGACATGTATGAACGGACTATGGAGAGGCCCTGACGGACGCCCCATACTCCCACCAGGGCTCAGGGAGACAGCGTTTGAGGAAGCGCATGGACCAGGGCATGTGGGAATTGGACAGACACTCAGGAACCTGGAACGATGGTGGCACCCCTACATAAAGGACATGATACAACACAAAATCCAGACATGTGAAGTATGTTCAAGTTACAACCCCAGGTCATCTCTTAAGCCTGAACCAGGTAAGTATTCCTTGCAGACAAAAGCTAGACGGGAAATAGTGATCGATTACACCGACATGGGACACGCAGTAAGGAGGTACAGGTATGTTCTAATATGCGTAGACAGTTACACGGGATGGCCTGAGGCGTGGCCAACCCGGAGAGAGGACAGCGACTCGGTGGTCAAGTGTTTGGTGAATCACTACATTCCACACCACGGGTTCCCAGAGGTTGTCAGATCGGACAACGGGACCCACTTCAAAAACCAGGACCAGCAAAAAATAGAACAAATGTTAGGATTGAGACAACAATTTGGCTCCGTCTACCACCCACAGTCACAAGGAAAGGTGGAAAGGATAAACAAAAACATTTAAGAGAAATTGGCTAAAATCTGTGAACAGACCAAATTAGATTGGGTCGCAGCATTGCCCATAGCACTGATGTCCGTACGCCACTCAGTGAATTAGTCCACTGGGTTCACCCAGTTTGAATTACAAACCGGCAGAGCTTTCCCCAGCCCCCGGGGCCATGGTCGGCGATCAAAATCTAACTCCTAGGCAGCATTTTCTTGAACTCCAAGATCTCGTCTCAGCTTTCGCTAAACAGGTCCAAGACCAGCACCAGGCAGCGGGGAGCCAAGAGAACACCGCACCGACCACAGCCGAGTGGGTCCGACTCCGCGTGCTGAAAAGAAGTGGAGGAACGAACCTCCCACACCATTTGACTTCAAGGGAAAGGAGACACGTGGTATCACTGGAGCCAGTGTGCAGCCGCCGAGGAACCCAGCAGATCGCTGACCGAGGTGCAAGAACAACTGCAAGCCCAGTGCGACGAGTCGGCTGACTCAGACACCAAGGCCACAGACGGGGCAGAATAATCCCTGGAGGAAACCAGGGAACAGGGTGTTCCACCCCTTTTCCCTGTCAGAGACACTCCAACCGTTACCGAGAAGCCCGACAACAGGACGGCCCTCGCATGCCCTCGGCAAGACACAGCGAACCAGCCAGGTCCCCGTGAAGGGGCAGAATAATCCCCGTGGGACGCGGTACAACAGGGCAGTCTACCCCTGACCGCTGAAGAACACCCAACCGAGTCCGCCAACAGGATGCGCAGCAACAACACAGGAAGAGCAGGTGGTCGTGGGTCGGTGGGCATCATCTGCGTATTATATCTCTTTCTGACTCGCGTGGCTACGGCCCCGGCATCAGATGTGTGCGTCCGCGCCTTTGGGGGTCTTTAACTCTCTTACGTGGATGGGTCCCCCACGACGTTCCGTTTCGACTTATGTGACGTCATATTTTGCAGTGTGAATCCCGCGGGGTTCACCAGCTATTCAGTTCATTTGTCCATCTGTGCCAACGCCCAACACACATGCACCTCGGGGGGACAGAGAGGGGCAGCCAGGTGCGCCCAGTGGCACGAGGTCGTCTCGTACACGGGCAGCTGGACTCCGGTTACGCGGTACCGAACAAACCCCGCACCTTTAGCTTAGCACGGGACAGATCGGGAATCCCAGAGACGGGAGTAAATCCCCTCCTCCTGACTGTCCAACAATTACAAGGGGACTGGTGGTAACAAGGGGGCAATCCCTCCTGCCTATCGAGGACGAGTTAACGGGTCCAAGGTAATGTACCTGTCGGTAGGAGTGCACCAAGCTGGCAAAGACCCCTAGGGTCTCCTAAAGCTGACTAGGTCACCACCCCAGCAGCATAGATATGGGTGTATGTGTAACCTCACCTGGGGAGGGGATGGGCCCTGCGGGACTCTAGGTTCCCTGTTTCCCCCAATTAATAGCCGCACCAATGTAGGGCCATTTACGGCCAACAAGGCTAACGGGTCATATATTTGTTACAATTTCACCACCGACCGGGCCCCACAAACCGCCTCTAAGAAAGCCTTGCTTGCAGGGAACATCGGTCCCGGCTGGTGTAACGAAACCAGAAACGGGTCAGAAATCAGGCCCTGGGCCCGGGGAGGGCTGTATTACTATTGCGGGCGGGACCGTCTGCATGTCAGAATGGGAAATCGAGTGGTGGGAGTCTGCGCCATGGTAAGATTGCGGACTCCCTTAGTGCTCCTCAGACAGCGCCACCAAACAGCGCCTGACATCTCGTCAACGTCGGTCGACCTCTGACACCTTTGATCTCACCAAAGGGGGACCCACGTATATGGATGCCATCGGCGTGCCCCGAGGTGTCCAGCACGAGTACAAACTGGCCAGCCAAATTGCTGCCGGTTTTGAGAACATTCCAATTATTTCAGCGCTGTTCCCCGTAACCCCTGACAAAAATGTTGACCGCCTTAACTATGTGCATTATAATACTCTCCGCTTGTCTAATCTCACACGAGATGCAGTAGAAGGTTTATCAGAACAGCTGGCGCCTACGTCCCTAATGGCCACCCAGAACCGCCTGGCTCTCGACATGCTACTGGCTGAGAAGGGAGGCGTATGCGCGATGTTTGGTGAGATGTGTTGCACATTCATCCCGAACAACATGGCCCCGGATAGGTCCATGACCAAGGCGCTGGAGGGCCTATGCGCTCTGTCAAACACCATCCACGAGCACTCGGGCATCGACAACCCCCTGGAGGACTGGATGGCCAGCAGGTTTGGACATTGGAAGGGGTTGATCATGTCGTTACTCGTGTCGGTCGCAGTGTTTGTGGCCATCCTAGTCACCTGTGGGTGCTGCTGCATCCCGTGCATCCACGCGCTCTGAATTCGAGTAATTACTGCGGCGTTAGAGGGGAAGATGGCTCATCCCGCTCAAGGTGCTCAGATGATGCCACTGCTGTATAACAGTGAGGCAGGTGTCGAAGAGAACGAGTACGAGACGGGAAATGAGCCCAGTCCCAGCTTTAAGTTGATCTCTCATTAAGAGATCAAAAGGGGGAATTGAAAGGAACAAATGTAGAAGTGACAACAACAGGATACGGGTGGCCCACCACGAGACGTTCCAGACGATCAAGTAGATGCTCGAGTCATCATGTGTGTCACATTCTGTTCTGCTATTCTGGTATTGCTCGATGTGATGTGCGTGTTCAGCAAAACTTTTCATCGCTCAAGATAGATTGACCGCCCAGTGACTCCATGTGTTCTGCTTCGCAACACAATTCCGTGAATCAAGCAACGCCGGCTTAGACATGTGTACCCTGCGCTGTCCTCTCTGAGTTCCGGTGGTAGTACTGGGCGTCCATCAGGGCCTCTCCATAGTCCGTTCGTACATGTTGCTCCCCTTGCCTTCCAGAGGGTCTTCTCCTGGGGGGAGGCTTTGTCCTGCAAGCTCATTAAATCCGTCAAATCTGGTTTTTCTATTCGGGCTTCGGATGTACTCACCAATTGTCGCCCCGTGTATCCGGCGGACAATTTGGCAGCCTGGTCCGCGACATGGTTTCTTCGGGCCGTGTGAGCTCCGGTGTGGTCATATCTTTTGCATTTTATTATGGCCACCTCTGCTGGCAGCAGAATGGCCTCTGCCAACTCCTTTTGTTTCATTTCGGTTTCGTGCCGAATGGGTTTTTGGGTGGCTGTCAGGAACCCCGCTCGCTTCCATTGTGGCAACTCCACGAACACGGCGCTTACCGCATAGGCTGAGACGGTGTATACGTTGATGCGTTGTCCATCTCCTAATATGATGGCGGTGGTGACAGCCAGGATTTTGGCTCATTGTGCTGACTGCTTTCCATCAAGTTTCTCTGCCACTCGGGTAATCATCTGTGACCGCTTCTGTAAGCGGTTCTCCTTGCAGATCCGGTCGGATCCACATGGGGTCACTGGGCGGTCAATCTATCTTGAGCGATGCAAAGTTTTGCTGAACACGCACATCACGTTGAGCAGTAGCAGAATAGAAAGTAACACTTATGACGACTCAAGTGTCTACTTGATCGTCTGGAACGTCTCGTGGTGGGCCATTTGTATCCTGTTGTTGTCACTTGTACATTTATTCCCTTCACCGCCCAGTGACCCCATGTGTTCTGCTTCGCAACACAATTACGTGAATCAAGCGACGCCGGCTCAGACATGTGTATCCCGCCTCAATTGTCACAGACACCGGAAAACAATACCTTAGAAGGGCAACGTCTTGAAGATGCTCTGGACGTATTTGTCCTATATAACCTGCTTGTAACCGTAGCTTAAACAGATCTGAGGGCATTGCCTGTGATCCCCATCATCGCAATTGTGCTTCATAAAGGATTGTGATGACAACTCCACATTGAGACTCCAACTCATTCCTCTTCTGCATCAACCAACTCGGGGAAGAAAGATGCTAAGAAATAGCTGATCTTCAACACTTTGTTCTGTGTCGCAAAGTTCACAAACGCGCCGAGGTCTTGTCTTGAATTTCGGGACTTCCATTGTTCACTCAGATGTCTATGGCAAACCGTTTGTTTATATCTATTACGTGTGAGCACATCTCGCGAGTTCTTCGGCATAACAATACACTCCCCTGTGATTGGAGGAGCCGACTAGACTTCGGGTCCTCATCCAGTCATGTGCCATGGTCATTGTGCGGACTAACACACGGGAGTAACCAGCGGGAGTTACCTGCAACGTATCAATCCTGTGTTTCTTCAAGTTTGTTCTCTCTTTTGACTACATTTGCCAACTACAACGGCTGGACGTCGTCTCAATTTCACCTTCCCCACAACTCCTCTTCGTAGACACTCCGAATCAAGTCCGCAGTCTGTCCAGTGGGCCCTCGGCAGATGTCTTTGTATTTTGCCAACGCGGATGCTAAGATGGAAATGATAATGGCCATGGAGGAAAGGATAATGGCCATGGAGGCAAGGATAATGGCCGCTCTTGAGAAGAGCAGACAAGAGGAGCCCAAGCCTAAGAGAAGACGAGTACATGACCCTAATTTGGCGGCAAGAATACATGCAGTGTCTGCTTGCTAAGCTAAAAGTAGCCTGAAAGTAAAGCTCTCTTTAACTAGCCCAAGCTAAAAGCAGCCTGAACCAGTGTAAGTTGCTTTTTAACAATGTGTCTTTACACACGTGTATTTACAGGTTGCAGTTTGCCGTCTTTACAATTCTGAGATGAGGGTAAGGGTAAGATTCAAAGAATATGCGTTCGTTCTGCTGCATATGAAACAGGCCATAAACAAACAGATACTCTAACTACACCTTTTGTTTTCACAGACTGACCTCGCCACACAACGAGGCCGTGACCTTATTTTTAGTGTCCACATTAGCATCAAGTCCTGCTGTGCAGGATACGGACAACGACAATATTGCCTGTAAGAAACGTACGCTATTTTCTGCTTACTTTCTCCTTGAGAGGATGTATTTATTCATACAACTTGTTTTCCAGCCGCCTGTAAGACGTATTATGAGACTGTTAGGAGACGGTATAGATACGGGCAGCCAGATAAGGCGGAGCAGGCGGAGACTGTAAAGTGGTCATCTCGGAGTTGGGCAAGGAAACAGAGGGAAAATTTTCTCTTAATTATTACGGTCCACTCCTCACATTCAGTACATTTAAATTATTTTTTTGTGTCCCTATCCAATGCATTGTGTAATGCACGTTATATTTGATGCAATTACAGCTGCTGACTGCCAGACAGAGGGTCGTTAAGGAAGATGAGGCGGCCCTGTGGCAGAGCGCCACCGTCCGAGGAGGAAGAAGGCATCGTTGACGGAGTGGCTGGTTGGATCGTGAGACCTCCACCCTCGCGAAGCCAGGAGCTCACAGCCCTCTGTGCAACGCTGCAGGCCCGATTGGAGGAGGATCCAAAATATAGGGCAACACACCACCGACGTTTTCCTCAAGACAGAGTCTCGTAAAACAATGTTGGAGGAGGCTGTATATTGCAAAATATTGTACATATTTGTACATAGTTGTGTGTGTTGTGTGTAATAAAGCTCTTGTGAATCAACGTTTTGCTGGCAATTTTGCTTTTTATATACACATACCAATCATATATATATACCAATCAGGAGTAATTTTTCTAGTTTCAAAGTGGTGATGTCGAACCAATCAGGAGTGATTGATGTATATATAGACCAATCACGAGTGATTTTTCTAGTTGAACAGTGGTGATGTCGACCAAGGCGGGAGTGACTTCACTGGTTTAAAAGTGGTGGTTTCAACCAATAGGATATTCAAGCCAGATGGCCGCTGCTGTTCATATGCTGATTAGAGCCATTAACACCTTCTGCCAGGCGCGATTTCGCCGCGATTCAAATGCAAATGGAACCCCCCCCTCTGAACTCAGTTCATTCGAGACAATCGGCGACGCAGGCAGGCGCGGCGTTGGCAATACATTGTCATACACTGTCGGAAACGAGGGAAATCCACTGATCCACAGACTTCCCTCTCCCCAGACACCTCCTCTAGCTCCTCTGGGAGGACCCTGAGGTGTTCCCAGGCCAGCTGGGAGACAAAATCCCTCCAGCGCATCCTGGGTCTTCCTCGCGGTCTCTTCCCAGTTGGACATGCCCGGAATACCTCCCTAGGAAGGCGTCCGGGAGGCATCCGGTTTAGATGCCCGAACCACCTCAGCTGGCTCCTCTCGATGTGGAGGAGAAGCGGCTCCACTTTGAGCTCCTCCCGAGTGGCAGAACTCTTCACCCTATCTCGTAGAGTGCGTCCCGCCACCCTGCGCAGGAGACTCATTTCGGCCGCCTGTACCTGAGATCATGACCCAAAGTTCATGACCATAGGTGAGGGTAGGAACGTAAATCGACCAGTAAAACTGTACAGAACTGTAGTATATATAAAAAAGACTGTGCAAAACTGCATGTAAAGTGACATGCGCCTAAGTAATGATGTACCGTCATGAAAGAGAACAGCCACATGACTCTACCTGACATGACTGAATGTACACTGCAGGGTAGAGCTACCAAGACTGTAGCCAGAAAGAGCCCACCAAAAAACAGGAGACTTCAAAGTCACCTCCAGAACTTTGAGACCGAGGACACGGTTGACTAACTGATGACTTGTGTGGACTTCTGTTACAGAGCCATATGTGACATTCCTCAAACCTACCAGACTACCTAGTGTCAGCACAGTTCAAGCAGTGTAGGAATGCAATGGACAGAAGAAGTGTGAAGCTTAATCTACTTGTCCATGTGCACTCGCCCGGATCTAAGTTACGTAGTCTGTTAACTATCTCAACACTTTGTGTTGTTATACAGTACTTTTACCGATAGATGGCGGTGCTATCATGCCACTATACTACCTCTGCCTGTATAATACACGGTGAGGAACTGTTCTTCCTGTGTTCCGTGTGTCGATTCGTTATCTTATGCTGTTGCTGTTCGCAATAAAACAATAGTAACAATAGGTTATGGGCCCCGAGCATCGCTAAAAAGCTAAAGACCACAGAATTGTGTGTGAGATAAACAGTATTGTGGGAATTCACAACGGAGGACAAGCTGTTTATTGACAAGCTGAGCGGACCAGAGAATTGGGCAACATGGAAGTTTCAGATGGAACACTTGCTAAAGGCTAAAGGTCATTTTGAGAGAGATACTTTGGCAAATAAACTATTTCTGGAGGAGTAATATTTCAGATGTGAGATGAAAGAAGGAGATAGTTTAACAGAGCATCTAAAACAAATGAAGGAGCTAACTGATCAATTATCAGCAATTGGGACTGTAATTGAAGAGGAGGATGAAACTGTGACACTATTGGGAAGTTTGCCACAAAGTTATGCAACAATTGTCACTGCACTAGAAACAAAGATTGACAACCTGACACTGAAGTTTGTTCAGCAAGGCATTTATCAATGAAGAACAAAAGCGAGTTAATGTCAATGACAAGAGTGGTGCTACGTCAGGTGGTGCTGCAGCCATGTCATCACAGTTTCGTGGAGATGTGCACGATGGCTCCAAAGCAGTGGGAGCAGCAGGACAAAGCACGTGGAGATGCTATAAATGTGGGAAAGAAGGACATATCAAACGTGACTGTCCTAGCTGGAAATATAAACCTTAAAAGAAAACCCACAAAGCCAAAAATATGATGTTTGAGGATGAAGATGACCCATTTGAGAGTGCCTTTGTGACTAGAGGGGAAGTCTCTTGTGGCAGACCACAACAGGCTGAATGGTTAATTGATTCGGGAGCATCAAAGCACATGACGCACGGTCAAGAAATTCTCAAGGAGTACCTGCAGTTCTCAAAAGCACAGTCAGTGAAACTCGGCAACGGTAGGGTGGTTAACGCCTTAGGAATTGGAAATGTCAACATGAAAATGACTTTCGAGTCAAGTAATGTAAAAAATGTAACGATGTATGACGTGCTGTATGTTCCAAAGTTGTCTGGGAATTTATTCTCAGCTTCTACTAAAAAGGGAAATACAGTTCAGTTTAAGAGGTCTTGCTGCTACATTCGTGGAAGAGATGGATCTCTTGAGGGAATGGGAACACAAAGAGATGATGGACTACATCAGCTGGATGTGGAAGGAAGTGACTCTGTCTTTCACAGTGCATCAGTAGCTGCTAGCTTGGGGCACCAGCGCCTTGCTCACACTACCAAACTGAAGGAACTACTGTAAAAGGTCTGGTGACCGGAGTGAATTTCTCTACAGAAAAGGAGGTTCCCTTCTGTGGAAGGATGTGTGGAGGGCAAACTGGCAAAAAAGCCATTCAAGTCCATTGGAGAAATACGTTCTGAGCGCAAGATGCAGCTGATTCATAGTGATGTTTGTGGTCCCATGCAGACTGAATCTATGGGTGGATCAAAATACTTTGTCACCCTCATAGATGACTACTCAAGATGCTGCAAAGTGTACTCCATGAGACAGAAGAATGAAGCACGATGCAAATTCAAGGAATTTGAAAAAACTTTCACAAACGAGTGTGGGCTGAATGTCTCAAGGTTGACAACAGACAATAGTGGTGAGTGCACCTCAAAAGAGTTTCAAGAATACTTGAAGGTTCAAGGCATCCACCATGAAATGACTGTACCCCACTCACCACAGCAAAATTGTGTTACTGAAAGAAAAAACAGAACACTAGTTGAAGCAGCTAGGAGCATGCTATCTCATGCTAGGTTACCAAAGATGTTCTAGGCAGAGGCTGTAGCCACCGCAGCCTACATACAGAACAGGATACCTACTTCTGTTCTAAAGGGAGGGACACCGTACCAGAGATGGTGTGGAAAGAAACCTGATGTGAGTCACACAAAGGTGTTTGGCTGTATTGCCTATGCACATGTCCCAGATGAAGAAAGAAGAAAACTGGACAAAAAGGCTGCGAAGCTTCGCTTTGTGGGATATGCAAACAATGCCAAAGGCTATCGCCTATATGATGAAGAAAAAAGAAGGATTATAATCCGTCGTGATATCGTCTTTGACGAATCAAACTTCAGGAAGTGAAAGTACCCTGCACAATGAACGAGATGACTACGACAACAGATGAGAGTGAAACACGAGATGATGAGGTCACTGTCGAGAGCACTGTCAGAGAAAGTGGCAGAGTCAGAAAAGCTCCAAGAAGATTTGGATATGATGAGTTTGCTGATGTAGTGACTGTTGATCATTATGCCAACATGTGTCGTGTGACAGAGCCACTCTCACTGAAAGAGGCAATGGAGAGTCCTAATGCAAAAGAGTGGCAGGAAGCGGCTGACTTGGAATATGAGTCTCTGCTGCAAAA
>OMPJ01045268.1:0-13850 GCA_900312935.1 Carapus acus
ACATAGGGTGAACAGAATTGGTCCAAGTACGGAGCCCTGCGGCACTCCATGTCTAACCCTAGTGTGCTCAGAGGAGACGCTGTTAACATGTACGAACTGAAGTCTATCTGATGAATATGACTTGAACCAGCTTAGGGCAGTTCCTTTGATGCAAATCAGATCTTCTTGCCTGTGTAGAAGGATCTGATGGTCAGTGGTGTCAAATGCGGCACTGAGATCCAGTAGAACAAGCACAGAAGCGAGACCTTTGTCAGAGGCAGTTAGGAGGTCATTTGTGACCTTCGTCAGTGCCGTCTCGGTGCTGTGATGTATTCTGAAGCCTGAGTGAAACTCTTCGAATAAACTATTTCTCTGCAGGTAATCGCATAATTGTTTAGCAACAACTTTCTCTAGGATCTTGGAGAGGAAAGGAAGGTTAGAGATAGGTCTGTAGTTGGCTAAGATCCCTGGATCAAGGGTGGGCTTTTTAAGAAGAGGTTTAATGACAGCGACTTTGAAAGACTCTGGTACGTAGCCAGCTAACAGAGGCATGTTAATCATATTAAGTACAGGTGTTCCTAATAAGGGAAGGACTTCTTTGAGCAGGCCAGTTGGAATAGCGTCTAGCATACAGGTTGTTGATCTATCTGAGGAGATTATCTTGGTTAATGCAGGGAGGCTGATAGGGGAGAAGCAGTCTCGGGTTGGACGAGGTTGTATGGACCCTGGGCCCTGGGCCAGATCCTGCACAGTTGTGTCTGCATGGCTCAGAGCACTAATTTTGTCTCTTATTGTTAGAATTTTGTCGTTGAAGAAGGTCACAAAGTCATTACTGTTAAGATTAGCAGGGATACATGGATCGGTAGATTAATGACTCTTGGTCAGCTTGGCTAAGGTGCTAAAAAGTAACCTTGGATTATTTTTATTTTCCTCTATTAGTGTGGAGTAGTACGTGGCTCTGGCTTTACAGAGGGCCTTTCTATAAGCCCTCAGACTGTCCTGCCAGGCTAAACGAGAATCATCCAATTTAGTTGTGCGCCAGATCCTTTCGAGCTTACGTGAGGTTTTCTTAAGTTCGCGGGTCTGAGCATTGTGCCATGGAGCCCGTCCCTTCTGTATTATTGTTTTCTTCTTTAGGGGCGCAGCATTGTCCAGAGTTGTGCGCAATGAGTTGGTGGCATTTTCAACTAGCTGGTCAATGATGGAGGGAGTAAGACTCCCTAAACTATCCGATGTCGCCATTGTTGGAGCAGAACGAAGTGCAGACGGGATGGCTTCTTTAAATCTAGCTACGGCGCTGTCTGATAAAGATCTGGAGATGACTGTTTTGGTGGGAGGTGTGTAATCATGCAGACTGAATTCGAAAGTTACAAAGAAGTGGTCTGAAAGAACAGGATTATGGGGGAAGACCACAAGGTTTTTGATGTCAATGCCGTGAGTTAAAACAAGGTCGAGAGTGTGATTAAGGTGATGAGAAGCCAGTGGAGTCCAGCAATGAGAGAAAGGCATTTCTAAGGCTATCAGTCTCGACATCCATATGAATGTTAAAATCTCCTACCACAATCACCTTTTCTGTCTTGATAACAAGGGATGATAGGAACTCTGAGAACTCCCTTAGAAACTCAGAGTAAGGGCCCAGGGGCCGGTACACAGTGACATACAGGATTGGTTGGAACGCTTTACGTGTTGGGTGCGACAGGGTAAGGACAAGGCTTTCAAAAGAGTTGTGACAC
Organism: Carapus acus; assembly: GCA_900312935.1. NCBI lineage: Eukaryota > Metazoa > Chordata > Actinopteri > Ophidiiformes > Carapidae > Carapus > Carapus acus. The sequence continues at coordinate 1,713 of OMPJ01045268.1, forward strand.
GCTTTGGGACCGGGTTTGAATTGGAGGCTTGAGTTAAAGATGGATGCAACTCCTCCTCCTCGGCCAGTGTCTTGGGCAATGTGGGTATTAGCGTGACTGGGAGGAGTGGCTTCATTTAGGCTGACGTACACGTTGGGCCGCAGCCAGGTTTCAGTAAGACATAATATGTCAAAATGGCGTTCAGATATTAAATCATTGACCAAGACGGCCTTAGAGGATAGAGATCTAATGTTTAGTAATCCACATTTAATTTGCGTATCCCGTCGTGTGGGAGCAATTACAGTGGGAGGTATGATTAAGTTCCTATGTGTGACTCCCCTTGTCTTTGTTTTAAGCAGGGAAGATTTCAGCTGACGCCGGACTGATATCGTTTCTATGTGGTGTTGGGTGGGTGACTGCTCCAATGGAGGTGAAGAGAGCCGTGTAGGACTGCAGCTCTGCTTCCTGGTCTCAGTACTGGATGGCCATGAGTTTGTAAACTCATGGCCTCATGACTCATGACTCATGACTCAACAACATTTTTAGAAATAAGCGCTATACCATCTGAAGTGGGATGAATGCCGTCTCTCCTAATCAGAGCAGGTTTTCCCCAGAAAGTGTGGCAGTTGTCAATGAAGCCTACGTCATTAAGCAGACACCATGTCGACAGCCAGCGGTTAAATGATGATGATATACTGTATATGATATATATGATGATATATATATAATATTTATATTTAACGACGATTTTTGTGATCTCAGACTGGCGCAGTCGGGTGTCATTGTCGCCGGCGTGGATAATAATTTGACCAAATTCATAATTGTCCTTCGCTAATAGTTTTACATACGATTCAATGTCACTCGCTTTGGCCCCGGGAATACATTTGATCATAGTCCCTGGTGTCGCTACCTCCATGTGTCTTAGTACAGAGCTGCCGACAATAAGAATTGGTTTGAAAGTGGCTTTAGTTGGCAGAGTTGGTTTATCAGCAGGCGCGTCACTTAGTGGCGAGAATCTATTGAAAACGTGATTTTGTTGGTAGGTCGTGTGTTTCGGTTTAGAACTACGCTTATTCCGGACAGTCACCCAGCCGGCTTGTCTTGCCGATTGCTCAGGGGCTGCCTGAGCAAAGGGGGGTTAAGCAGTAGCGGGATGAAAACGGAACGTATCTGCTGTTACCGTTGCTGGCCGGTTCATAAACCCATCTGACGGTTGACTATCGGTTGCGCATAGCCTCGTCTCTAACTCGCTTAGCTTCATCTCTAACACCGAATAAATGAATAAACTACATTTGTTGCATGTAAAATTATCTTTAAAAGAGGCGGAGGAGTAAGTAAACATTTGACACACTGAACAACACAGAGCGAGAGCAGCGGAGGAGGACAGAGAGGGAAGAGCCATCACCAATTAATAGCTAGTTAGTGGTTAGTTAGCAGTAGAAAATAATCTTTGAGCTGAGAGTTCAAAACTCTACAGACTCTTCAGACTGTAAGGTAAATGTCCCTCTGAAGGAAAGTTGAAACAAACTTCTGCGCTGCTTATTCGGCTTTATCGGCTTTTACCCGTTCGGAGCAATCCCGATCAGCTGCCGCCTCCTCCGCTGCCGGAAGTCCTTTTTTTTTGTTCAAAATTAAATTGATGTCCAATTGGAAAAAAAAAGATGACGATGATGATGATATGATGATGATGATTGGGAAAAAAATTGAAACAAACTGTGTCAACCCCCCCCCCAAAAAAGTGAGGGGACACAGGAATATGAAAACTTCAGCAGTTAAAACGTATGCCCAATTTTTGTGACACAAAATTAGAGATGACAGCAAAAATCTTGTAAAGAAATGACTTCTTGTGCAACCAAGTGCTCATATTAGAATCAAAATGAATATATCATAATCAGAGGATGCATATTCTCAGAGGCCTCACCAGGAATAACAACTTACAGTATGCTGAACTCAAAAGCACAAGTCAGGTAGTTTCTCCAAAAACATTTACTGTCACAAACTAAGTGACTTAATATAGCCCTTCCCTTTGGACCCTGCCCTGACCCAAGGTTGACCACGCTTTGTCCATGCCTGTGGTAAGTCACAGTCTCACTTTGACGTTGGCTGACGACTCTCAGTAGTGCATTTGAAAGTCAGTTCACCCACCTCATTATTTCACAAGATTGCAGAGAGTGCACTCTGCACAATAACAAGTATGGCTACAAGCAGGACACACATAAAAGATAATTTTGCAAGCAAATCTGTATGCAGACCACTGTATTTTGCATACTAATATGCATTCTAAGCACAAGAGGCACAGGGTATTTGCACAAAGGCCAGTTTAAAGCGGTTGTGGTCTCCTTACCATAACAGGTCTCCCAAGATTGCAACTGTTCAACGTCTGCATGCAAAAGCCTCATTTGGCATGGAAATATTTCCCTGTCAAAAGTGTTAACGAGATTTGGGATTGAAGCGTGTGAGTAAATGTCACAGTGCAGACAGGTGGATGCAGATAAAAATCAAATGTCGATCCCACATTTTCAGTAATTACTACAGCCCTTTAATTTGCTACTAAGGTGGGCTGGGGGCCCATCAAGGGTGGCATATTTTGTACTGTATATTGTGTGTATTGGGACATGGCATGGGTACTGAAAGACTGCCTTGCCAATGGTCAAAAATTCCGGGAAAGTCAAGACAAGCAGAGACCGGCTGAAAAATGTGTTTATGAATACAGAGAGGGCAACAATCATTGCAATGCTAGTCACTCACTCTACCTCGGTGCAGTTTTAGCCAAGAAATGGTGAAGCTGGGCCAGACACGTATTATGGAGGAGCATAAGAAGTGACAGGGAAAGCTACAAGGCTGAGATTAGTTGAAGTAGTGAATTCTCAACGCGGCTCAAGTGGCACTGAACACACCAGTGCGCTTCGCTGCTTACAAGCTGTTATGCGAAGACTGTGCTTTTTCATTGCTTGAGAGGGTCAACATCTTTAAGTGTTTTTTCCATGACTCCACTTGAGTACCATGGTCATTGTGAGAAACTGTTCAGCGTTTACACCGGCAGCATATGGGAAATGTAAGGCCCCTGCTTACATGGCAAACTTGTGTATATTTGGGACCGTTCTTCCCAGGCTGTTTAAGATCCACCTACCTTGAGAGGTGAAGTTGCCATGATACTGAAGACAGCATCTAAAAATTACTGTAAAGTCAGTGCAATGTGTGTTTACAAACCACACTCTGTCCCTACAGATTAACACAGATCAATAGTATTTGTTTGAAAACATAACCTGGCACAATTCGGGCAAACAAGTGATTGGATCTGATGATTTAAAGACGAGTAGAAGTGATCTATCTATTTGCCTCGTCCCCCACACTTCTTAAACAGAATTTATGTTTGAATTATGTGTTGCAGCATGGCGGCCCTCGAGGCAGACGTGTTTGCTCACTCTGCACCTGAATGCTGCGTTTTTTTAGTCTGACATGCTTATGGTTGTCCATCATATCCGACGATGACTTCTACCTCTCCTACTGGCGGGTTTTGAGGTGACTGTAGAGTCCAATCCGTGTGCCACATTGTTTATTGCAGTGAGGGCATATGAAGTCAGTGTTCGTTGTGGCCTTGGCTACAGAGGTCATCTTTCTCTTCTGGCGTTTCCTTTCCCTCGCCTCGCTCCTCTCCTCTTCAAACCACTGAAGTCCAGTATGACAAAGCTGCCTCCATAAAGTGCGTTCTGTGGCAGTGCTTTCCAGCTGTGTGTGTTGAATTCCACACCTCTTCAGTGTGGTTTTAAGCTGGTCCTTGTATCTCCGCTTCTGCCCTCCTGCTGATCGCTGGCCATGGTGTAGCTGACCATACAGGAGTTGGCGTGGAAGCCTGTCTTCTGGCATCCTGATGGTGTGGCCAACCTATCGCAGTTGGTGCTGAAGAAAAGAGGCCTCCATGCTCTTGGTGCCGGTTCTCTTCAGGATTTCTGTGTGTGGTACACGGTCGCGCCAGGTCAGCCCAAGGATGCGCTGGAGACATTTGATGTGGAAGTTCTCCAGCTGGCGGATGTGGCGGCGGTACGGGGTCCAGGCTTCACACCCATACAGAAGCGTGGAGACACAGATGGCTTGGTAGACTGCTACCTTGGTGTGAATGCTGAGATCTTTATTCACAAACACCCTCTTGCGCAGTCTACCAAAGGAGGCCGAGGCAGACTCTGTTATGCTCTGTATGAGCCTGGACAGCATAACCTTGGCAAGGACCTTGCCAGCCACAGACAGGTGGGATACCCCCCCTGCTATTGCCACAGGCAGACTTCTCACCCTCCCCTTTATATATGGTTACAATGTTTGCGTCCCGCCATTGTTAGGGAACTACTCCGTGCTTCCATACATCAGCAATGTGGTGGAAAATTGCTCTGGTACAGAGCTAGCCTCCCTGTTTGAGGATCTCTGCTGGGATGCCATCAAGGCCAGGGGTCTTGTTGTCCTTTAATGACCTTATCCCAGCCGGAACTTCAGAGAAGGTAGGAGGAAGATCTAGTTCTTCAATGGTTGGGTGGATGGGGAGCTCCTCCAGGACTGCCATGTCAGGAGAGGCAGGTTGGTTCAGGAGCGCCTGGAAGTGTTCGGCCCATCTAGCCACGATTTGCTTCTGGTCCTTTTTGAGAGTTGAGCCGTCAGCAGACTTCACGGGTGACAGAGAAGAGTTCTTGGGGCCGTGGATGGTTTTTACAGCATTGTAAAAGTTGTGCGTGTCATTTTTCACTGCAAACTCCTCGATTTCTCTGGCCTTGCCAGTCCACCAGTCATTTTTCAGCCTCCTTAAAACAGACTGCACCTCTTTCCTTGCTGTTCTCCAGCGCTGCTTTAGCTTGCTTGATGTGGGGTTGTTCATGACTGCGTTATGGGCCTTGTGCATGGATTCCAGAGTGGTTTGGATTTCTTCTGAGTTTTCATCAGACCAGTCCTGATGCCTTCTGCAACGGTAGCCAATAGACTCAGCTGCCGCCTCGTACAGCTTTGAGCTAAGACAGGCCCAGTTGCCATCAACACTGCCTTCAGGGCTCAGGACGGGGTCAATTTCCTGGAGCTTCCAAGCGATGGAGGATCAAAGGTTGTTCTGGGCCTTGGCTGCTTCAAGCCGGGCACAGTCCAACCGCTTCTTGCCGGTTTTTCGGAGGCGAACAGGGGGTCGCACTGTCATTTGCAGCTTGGAGATGATCATGCGGTGATCGGTCCAGCAGTCAGCACCTCGCGTTGCGCGTGTAATGTGCACGTCCTTGATATCCTTGCACCTTACGATGACATAATCCAGCAGGTGCCATTGCTTGGATCGTGGATGCATCCAGGAGGCCTTGAATACATTTTTCTGTTGGAAGATTGTATTGGTGATTGTTAAGTCATGCTCTGCACAGAGACTCAGTAGCCTCATGCCATTGGCATTAATTTTCCCAATGCCATGCTTCCCTATCACACCATGCCATATAAGCTGATTCTTCCCCACCCTGGCATTAAAATCACTTAGCAGGAGGATTTAGTCACTGCTAGGGATACGCTGTAGGGCCTCATCTAATTCCTGGTAGAATCGATCCTTTGCCTCATTCTCGGATGGTAGTGTTGGTGTGTAAGCACTGAGAAGAGTTGCATAGCGATGTCTTGCCAGGGGGATACGGACAGACATTAGTCTTTCACTTATGCCGGTGGGTGTCTTGGTGAGACTGGGCAACAGGCTGTTTTTTATGGCAAGGCCGACACCATGTTGGTGCAGTCCCCCTGTGGGGTATCCCTTCCAGAGGAAAGTATAACCATTGCCTTCTTCTGTTAAGGATCCCTTATCCAGAAGTCTGGTCTCACTCAAGGAAGCGATGTCAACGTCGTAGCGTCTGAGCTCAGCAGCAATAAGCGCAGTTCTTCTTTGCGGCCTGTCAGGGTTGCTGTCCAAGAGAGTTCTGATGTTCCATGTAGCCAATCTAATGGGAATATTTCTTGTTTTTCGACCCCAGTAGTGGAATGACCCAGTAGGTGCGGTATCCTACCCGGGAGTTGCGGAGTGGACAATGTTATGGCCACCTTTTCTAGGCCTTCCCCCAATTTTGGGGTGAGCAGTGTGGCTCCTAAATAGGACTGCTCAAGCATACAGGGTTGATCTGCCGAAATCAGCTGCCACTCAGTCCCGGCTGATAGCGGCCATGAATAGCCCTGTACCGCTGACGTGCAGGACTCCAAGTAGAGGCTCCCAGTACATTCTAACCTGCCTCTGTCATCAAATATCCTATTGCCGCCAGACTTTATCCAAAGAATCCATGGCTGTTCTGGATTCACCAAGCTCGGAGGTAGATACCTGTGCATTGATATGTTTTAAATGCTGCTGGGGGTGCATAGTTCCCAGCCGCACTATCTTCGCCGTGAGGAGATGGAGCCTAGTAGCAAGGGGGCAACCCAGGATAACCAGCACCTCTTCACAGCTGCAGGAGGCTGCCGGAAACCCCAGTCTGCTGTGGCCCACCTACGTGTGCCTCCATCACGTTGCTTTTCTCTCAGGGTGTGCTCCACTAGCCTTTATCTCCCTGGACAAGGCAGCGGGTCGATCCTCTACATTTTAGCCTGGAGTCGCAGGACTTCAGTTACCGTGTGTTGCCGCGAGGAGGCAAGGTGAGGGTCTTGGTGAAGGAGAGGCTGTGTAATGACCTCAGAAGACTTACGCACTCGGCTTCCTTTACCCAGACTGGGTTGGTCAGCGGCAGGAGCTAAGGGAGGGGGGTTACATGCATCTCCACACGCAACACCTCTCTAGCATGCTGCACTAGACGCATCACTACACCCTGCGGGCTAGCCCACAACACACACATACCACAAATTACACAATACAAACAACACAGTATAGGTGAAATAAGAAAAATAAGTGAAGACAGAAAAATGTAATATTGGCCTCCTTCAGTCAAAAATTGCAGTTGGAACTTCAGTTGACTTGAGCCTCAATTCCTGCTGATGTGCTCGTTTGATTGTTTGCAATAAGACAAACTGTTCATCGTTCACTTTTTACCATTCATTGAATCAGTAGACGTAATACTGCATTAACGCGTCTCCTCTCAAAATAAATTGCCTCGATTTTTAGTTTGAACTTATTGTTGCTGTTAAACAATAAGTTAAAGTATAACGAAATTATTTGATTGTATTTACTTCCTGTTGATTTCAGTGATTAAATGCTCAAGCACACACCTATAACATACAGTGTATAAAATATCAAAATCATAATCAGGTTCAGAAGTCGAATCTGTTCAATCAGCAAATGTGTGCATACAAACAAGGAACTCACTCCAGTCCTATTTCAATCTCAGTGTACAAGATGAATTAAAACATTCTCATTTGTGGCATTCAAATCAAGGAAATATATTATTTCATCAAAAATATGTAGTTTGATGAATGTGGAGATAGGTGATACCAGGTGTCTGCAACAGAAAAATAACCAAGAAACAATCATCAACATTAGAATAGTGAGTGCCATCAAAACAAAGAAAATGCTAGTACATTCTCAGATTGAGGATCAGTCTAGATGACTAAGGGAGTGAAAAGGTTATTGTCTCTGGCTCCATTACATTTGAAAAAAGGACAGTGTCACTCAGGATCAAGGGTCTGTGGGAGCTAGCGGTCAGATAGATCAGTGTTTTTCAACCGCTGAGAAGACGAGTGGGTGTGCTGCGGACAAAGTAGTCACTTAGTTGCAGACCGATCTACCTCCCCCCTCACCCCCAGAGAGTTTAGTGTGGTCATGATCACTGCTGTTTACATAGCACCAAATGCTAATGCTAACACGGCCGTCGGACTCTTACATAACACCATTAGTGCCCAGCTAAACAAGCCCCCCAACAGTGTGCACATTGTTGCTGGGGACTTCAACAATGTGGATTTAAAACCAGTGCTTCCAAGGTTTCTTCAGCATGTTAGGTGCGCTATTAAGGGAACTAACACATTGCACCATGTCTACACCAACATTAAGCAGGGCTACAGAACAAAACCTCTTGCGCACCTGGGCAAGTCAGATCACATCTCATTCCCACTCAGGAAAATAGCACCCATTACAACAACGACAGTCGGCACTTGGCCAGAGGGAGCCTCTCTGCAGCTTGAGGGCTGTTTCAGGAGGACTGACTGGGGCAGTTTTAAACACCCAGACCTGGAGTTTTACGCTGACGGTGCTCTATGCTACATCAATCGCTGCACAGACTCTGTCATGGTAAGAAAACAGATACGAGTCTTCGCAAATCAGAAGCTCTGGATGACCAGCAACGTCCGGAAGCTGCCGAGGGAGAGGAGTACTGCTTTTAGGTCTGGCGAAACAGCCTCTACAGCACGGCCCGCGCCAACCTGAACAAGGGCATCTGAGAGGAAGTACTATTCTTTATGCATATTGTCAAGTGATTTTCCATGACACATGTCATATATTGTGAGAAACCTAATCATTGAAGGACATCCCCGACTCACACATAGCTTTGTTTAACCGTGCAAATCACCAGTACTCCTAGATAGGGCACCAGACAACCCTGATGATTACAGACAATCTGTCTACATTTCTGTCTACACGATATTCTTTTTCTTCTGAAGCATGAGATAAATGCAACCACAGTGATTAGAAGTGACAATAGAATGAGGGAGGGCGGTGTTTGCCTCCTTACGTTCTCTCCTCACGAGTAAAAGAATCACTACCCGTTGTGTCGTTCTTTATTGATCAGGGTTTGACCCTGACATTTACTTAGTCCTTCGTCCTGGATGCCAAGATACCTGAGGACAGACAAGCTGCAAAGCCTGGAACCTGCGGAGACCGTGGCCACGGCAACAGGGGCAGGGGTCCGACTTTGCGGCCTGTCTCTCCCAGGGTGACGGCATCCGAACTTTGCAAAAGAAGACACAGGCGAGATGAATGCTGTTTTAATTGTTAAAACAAGGAAAAGTCAAAAAACTTTCATATCCCACCGTGGGATCCCCGATAGGTGAACGTCAAAACCCTATCATATCCCATAGCGGGATCCCTGGATAGGTAAAATGTCAAGTCCCTATCTGATCCCATGGCGGGATCTGAGGATAGATGGGAGGTGCTGTACAGCTGGGTCGAGTAAACCTTGAGCGGCCGCAAGCTCTAAAATTTCAGGGGTTTTTTTCTGACCGTGCTTGCTTATCTACGGAAAGGAGCAAAAGACAAAAGGGAAAGATGGGTGGTTGTTGTAGTTGCTGTAAAAGGCAAGGACGCGCCGAGTAATCAAGTTGCAAAGATTATAGATATATAGAACTGAAACACGGGCTGGAAGCAATGGCGTATCTGAAACACTTGGAAAAAGACCACGGGTCTAATGGGAAATTGACTGAATTGTCTAAAAAACAACAACTTATTATTCAAAAAAATTTTTTAATGATTAACATGAATTATAACTATTAATGAATAATTGTTTAATAAAAAACAATGAAGAAAAATGATGAAATGGGAGTGCTACAAATGGTGGACGAGTGAAGTCTACGACTTATTCACCACCAATTCACCACTAGATAACTAAACATTTTATCCACTTCCCCACAAGCACATTAGCTGATTACACGCTGCATGCCACACGCTGAAAAAGTTACAAAAGCTTAAAAGAGTTCTTCTAAAAAAGATGTATTGTTTGCTGGTGATGTGTGTGAAGATATGTACTGCGTGGGTAATGGCAGATTTCAACAGGATCAGAGATAGAAAAGAAGAAAGGAAAAAAATGGAAAAGGATACCTCTTCTTGTTGTTGTAATGTCGGGAATCTAAACTGTGTTGTACTTTTTCTCTCACTCAGAAATCAAAACATTGTGAAAAGTGGATGTGACTCTAGGAGAAAGCGGCCAAAAATGCTGTTTTGTGTGGCTGTCACCGCAAATAGGAAAAACTGCCAGTTGCCAACCTAGTCGTTTTCGTCATTTTATGCTCTTGGACAAAAATGTTCCTTTGTTCTCCTGTTGTATTCATCCCACTTTAGATGGTATAGCGCTTATTTCTAAAAATGTTGCCGAGTTTACAAACTCATGGCGATCCAGAACTGAGACCAGGAAGCAGAGCTGCAGTCCTACACGACTCTCTGCATCTCCATTGGAACAGTCACCCACCCAACACCACATACAAACAATATCAGTCCGGCGTCAGCTGAAATCTTCCTTGCTTAAAACAAAGACAAAGGGAGTCACACATAGGAACTTAATCATACCTCCCACCGCAATTGCTCCCACGCAACGGGATACTCAAATTAAATGTGGATTACTTAACATTAGATCTCTATCCTCTAAGGCAGTATTGGTCAATGATTTAATAACTGAACGCCATTTTGACATATTATGTCTTACTGAAACCTGGCTGCAGCCCCAATGGATACGTCAGCCTTAATGAAGCCACTCCTCCCAGTCACGCTAATACCCTCATTGCCCGAGACACTGGCCGAGGAGGAGGGGTTGCATCCATCTTTAACTCAAGCCTCCAATTCAATCCTAGTCCCAAAGCGCGTCACAACTCCTTTGAAGGCCTTGTCCTTACTCTGTCACACCCAACACGTAAAGCGTTCCAACTGATCCTCTGTGTCACTGTGTACCGGCCCCCGGGCCCTTACTCTGAGTTTCTAAGGGAGTTCTCAGAGTTCCTATCATCCCTAGTTATCAAGACAGAAAAGGTGATTGTGGTAGGAGATTTTAGCATTCATATGGATGTCGAGACCGATAGCCTTAGAAATGCCTTTCTCTTATTACTGGACTCTACTGGCTTCTCTCAAATGGTTACTTAACCCACTCATCACCTTAATCACACTCTCGTCCTTGTTTTAACTCACGGCATTGACATTGAAAACCTTGTGGTCTTCCTCCATAATCCTGTTCTTTCAGACCACTTCCTAGTAACTTTCGAATTCGGTCTGCATGATTACACACCTCCCACCAAAACAGTCATCTCCAGATATTTATCAGACAGCGCTGTAGCTAGATTTAAAGAAGCCATCCCATCTGCTCTTCGTTCCGCACAAACAATCGCGACATCGGATAGTTTAGGGAGTCTTGCTCCCTCCATCATAGACCAATTAGTTGAAAATGCCACCAACTCATTGCGCACAACTCTGGACGCTGCTGCGCCCCTAAAGAAGAAAACAATAAAACAGAAGGGATGGGCTTCATGGTACAATGCCCAGACCCGCGAACTTAAGAAAACCTCAAGTAGGCTCGAAAGGATCTGGCGCACAACTAAATTGAATGATTCTCGCTTAGCCTGGCAGGAAAGTCTGAGGACTTATAAAAAGGCCCTCTGTAAAGCCAGAGCCGCCTACTACTCCACACTAATAGAGGAAAATAAAAACAATCCAAGGTTCCTTTTTAGCACCTTAGCCAAGCTGACCCAGAGTCATGAATCTACCGATACATGTATCCCTGGTAATCTTAACAGTAATGACTTTATGATCTTCTTCAATAACAAAATTCTAACAATAAGAGACAAAATTAGTGCTCTGAGCCACGCAGACACAATTGTGCAGGATCTGGCCCAGGGCCCAGGGTCCATACAACCTCGTCCATCCCTGGACTGCTTCTCCCCTATCAGCCTCCCTGCATTAACCAAGATAACCTCCTCAGCTAAATTAACAATCTGTATGTTAGACGCTATTCCAACTCGCCTGCTCAAAGAAGTCCTTCCCTTATTAGGAACACTTGTACTTAATATGATTAACATGCCTCTGTTAGCTGGCTACGTACCAGAGTCTTTCAAAGCAGCTGTCATTAAACCTCTTCTTAAAAAGCACACCCTTGATTCATGGATCTTAGCCAACTACAGACCTATCTCTAACCTTCCTTTCCTCTCCAAGATCCCAGAGAAAGTTGTTGCTAAACAGTTATGCGATTACCTACAGAGAAATAGTTTATTCGAAGAGTTTCAGTCAGGCTTCAGAATACATCACAGCACCGTGACGGCACTGACGAAGGTCACAAATGACCTCCTAACTGCTTCTGATAAAGGTCTCGCTTCTGTGCTTGTTCTACTGGATCTCAGTGCCGCATTTGACACCATTGACCATCAGATCCTTCTACACAGGCTAGAGGATCTGATTGGCATCAAAGGAACCGCCCTAAGCTGGTTCAAGTCATATTTATCAGACAGACTTCAGTTTGTCCATGTTAACAACGTCTCCTCTGAGTACACTAGGGTGAG
>OMPJ01045279.1:0-19421 GCA_900312935.1 Carapus acus
TGCAGAGTAAGCATCTGAACACATATTTTTTCTCTGATGATTCAGTTAAAGTCATAAACTTATCAAGGTAGGGCCACGGCGACTCCGCCGACACAGAACTCTCTCCCGCCTCCTCTGTTTTCCTCCTCATTTGCGCACTCGTTCCCATCAGCAGCAGGACAGGTATGTGACATGACACGGAATCGCGTCTGTTGGCTACGCGCGCATGTGCAGGTCTGTGCTCCCGTCTGTTTAAATAAAGCAAAAACAAAAAAAAACAAAAAAAAAGCAGCAAAAGCTCCGCTGCGTTTGAGGTTTAGAAATACCTGAGAAAACATAGCTTCTGCGGACGCTACCGCGCTATTTGATCAGTAAAATAGTTTCACTACCTAAAAGCTATTTGATTTAGAAAACAGCGACGTTACGACCACGCTACTGAGAAATGTAGTTAAACTAGTAACGTCGCTACTTGTAACGCCGCTACTGCCCCACACTGATTACTACTGTATAGTATACTTACACCTATGCAGAGTTTTTGTCACCATCTTCAAAACATCTTTTGTATGCTCAATACTTGACTGAAACCCGTGTTTGTATAGATAGTCTACATATACTGACAGTGTAGCTTTCTCAGGATGCCCGAAAAAGTCTCATTCTATGTCACTGTGCAATGAAAGCAAATATTACTCTATTACCTCTTGTTCATAATTTCACTGATTAGACTGACTGTAAACTGATTGATATTGATCTATTTTCCTGGTAAAATACAAAGATGTACATCATAATAATAGCAAAGACCTGAAATGTTTTTTTAACATCTGTGCACATTTGATATTTGTAATTTGAATAAGTGAGGGATTGTTGATATTAGATATTTCTAACTGAGTAGTTACATATTTCATTAGATTATATTGTACCTCCTTAATAATTGCCATTGTTATCTAGGCCCTTGAGGGCCACCACCATGCTGATGTGGCCCACGGTGAAAATGAGTTTGACACCCCTGTACTATACTATTGGCTACAGTATACATGGAAAACAAAGGAGCATATGTGATAGACCTTTCTTCGCTACAATGTGTTGAGCATATTCAGACAATAATACAATAAAGTTTGTCTGTCTGTCTGTCTGTCTGTCTGTATGACCAACATGCTAACTCACAACAAACAAAATGATGGTGTAAAAAAATAAAAGCAACTCCAAAAAGGGATCTGATGGACAATGATTAGAATCTAAATGTACAGTGGGCTGGAAAGCAAAACCTCGAAAAACCACTACTAGGAAAAAAACATAAAATTGAAGCAATGTCTGTGGCTGGGGGGGGTGTAACCAGCAAAACCAGTGGAAATACACAACTTTGACAAAAGCGACAAACACATACCGTGAGTGTGAGGTCTTGCAGATCACAAGTTGTGTTTCCTTTTGTACATCTTGGTTTCCTGTTGTATTTTGTTACTCACCTGTCTTGACCTCACTTCCTGCCCCAGTGTCTCCTGCCCCTGATTACTGGACGCGCCTTGATGTGTCTCACCTGTGTCTCCTTTACCTCTCCCTTGTGTGTATTTAGTCCCTGCCTTCCCTCCCCTCTGTGCCAGATTGTCTTTGTCTATTCAGTCAAACATTCCAGCGTTCCTAGTGATTTACTCTTAGTTTTTTATGACCTCCGCCTGTTTTTCCACCCTGCCTTTGTCTTCGCCCTTTTTGGAAACGTCTCTTTGTCATCAAAGACATTATTTCTTTGTAGCTCGAAGCCCGAGTCTTGCGTTTGAGTCCGCACTCCCATTGATCTGGCCACAACTATGGACTCAGCCAACCCAGACTCTGTGCGAGCTGCTCTCTTGGCTCAAGGGAGGAGGCTCCACCAGGTTGATGAGGAGATCTCAGCAACCCAGTGCTGTGTTAAAGAACTGTCAGCCTGGCAGGAGGGCCTTCAGCGTGGGAGAGCAGGTACGCCAGATGGTGGAACAAGTAACACGCGTAATGGTGCACTGTCAAGCCAAGGCCACCCCCTCTGAGCCTGTATCTACTAGCCTGTATCTACTCTGAGTTACAAGCAGCAACCCCTGTGTCCCCAGTTTTTGTCCTGTCATCCCATTTGTCTAAGCCTGAACGTTTTTCTGGAGACTCTGAGAAATGTTGTGCGTTTTTGGTTCAGTGTGGGCTACATTTCGAACTGCAAGCGCCTGCTTTCCCTACAGAGTGCTCCAAAGTCGCCTATATTATCTCCCACCTCTCAGGCAGAGCTGACGCTTGGGCAAAAGCTGAGTGGGGGAGACAGTCTCCCATCTGCTCCTCTGATGAGCTTTTTTCTGAGGCGCTATGCAAGATTTTCAACCATACTGCTCCTGGACGGGAAGCTTTTAGAGCGCTTGGGGACTGTGGCAGGGGGGCGGCGTGTCACAGACTATGCCATCGAGTTTTGCACTCTATCTGCCGACAGTGAATGGAATTCTTCTGCGTTGTTTAATGCCTTTCTGTTCGGCCTATCTGACCCTTTAAAGGACCAGTTTGCACCCTTGTACCCTTGAATTACCCAAGGACATAGATTCTCTCATTGCCCTTGCTATAAAGATTAACACACGGCTGTATGAACAAGAGAGGTCCAAGGTTGCCATCTCTCCTCCTGGTCACAAGAGACAGCCGGTGCAAACTCACCTCATTCCCTGGCAATCCTCAGGTCCGGATCGGCCGGCTTCCTCTTCTGCTCCCCCTGGTCTTCCTGCTGCTTCGGGGGAACCCATGCAACTGGGGAGAACCAGACTCTCTCCTGAGGAGCAACAACGTCGTCTGAGGAAAGAGAGGTGTATCTATTGTGCTCAGTTTGGTCACTTCATCGCTCTATGCCCAGTAAAAAGTCAAGGCTCAGCAGTGGGGAAGAGGGTGCTGGGAAGCCAAACGACTACCTCCTCTAGATCCTTACAGTCCCCTTTCCATGCCAGGTTGTCAACACCCACTCTCTCTTGAGATTCTCGTCTTAATCAACTTGGGCTCTGACGACAGCTTTATGGACTGGGGATTGGCAGAGAGACTGGGCCTGACCTCTGTTTCTCTGCTTGAGCGATTGGAAGCCAATACTTAAGATGGTCATCGCCTCTGCAAGATAACCCGTCGCACTCAACCTGTACAGGTGCTTCTAGAGGACAACCACTCTGAGACCCTCAGTTTTCTCCTCTGACAGTCAGTGCTAGCAAAGAACAAGAACAGTTTGTGCTGAATATGGCTACACACCTTAATGTTCATCAACAGCATAAGAAAGACGCAGATCTGTTCAAGAATCACTGTTTACCGTATTCAAGGACCTGACATCTAAAAAGCGTTGTGATAGGTTTTGATGAAAGTGGCAGCCTCTCTGCTATGCTAACTTCTCCACTGTGATAACATCTACCAAATGGGTTGTAGTAAAACCTAGGATGATTTGGTGCTCGGTGCATCATAAAAGTAAACTAGAACATTCATTTCTAGTTGTAGCCTATCCATGCAGGCCAGCTGCTCACTGTCCTAAAAGCACCAGGTGCGTCTGCCTAAATCTCAAACAGCAAAATGCTTAAATGCTATGTCAACCATAAGTATCATTCATAAACTTACTTAAGCATAAGTAAATCTGTGTACTAAGCGTATACAGTAATATTAGCTTGGGATGTTATCAAGCATTTGTAGTGAATTGAATCAAAATTAGAATGTAAAATTCTTCTCACCGCTTACAAGGTGCTCATTAATCAAGCACCATTATATCTTAAGGAGCCGATTCATCTGTTCACTCTTTTCCGGACCATGTAGCCATCTGCCCATTTCACATGCTCCATTACACTTATGCTGAGAAGCTGCTGGATTTGTACAGTAATTTAAGCATTGTTTTGCACCTACTCCTGGTGCTCCCTGTGTCAGTGGCTTCAAGTAAGAGGAGCTTCTCAGCTTCTGCTTTGGTCTACCTCTCTCTCGCTCGCCAGTCGCTTCGCCTCTGTGCAGTGAGTGACAGATCAAGTGCAAAATGGCAGAGAAGCAACACACCAAAGTGGCGCGGCTCGACAGTGATACAAGTGAACAAACTTATTGGAAAAAGTTATGATGTTGACACAGGATTATTGTGGCGAATGCTGCCGAAGGATCTGACAATGTTCAAGCGGCCAAACGATATGCAGTCACAGAGTGTGATGTGCGATGCGCTTAAAAAGCACGTCTTAAAAACTCCAACACTCAGCGAAAAGCATTTCAAAAATCATCCAATGCCAACAAATCGACTGGCAACTGTGTGTGAGTACATTGCTGAAAAAGCGTACATTCGTTCTGCAAGCACTGGACTGATCCTGTGAAAAGAGGATGACCAGCGGCTCCACGTGCTGGGTCTGGTCGTCAACAAGCTATTTAACGATAATTTGTGGATAAAGAACACCCACTTCTGCCTGAATGACTTCCAGCCAGTAGCACTCGCCCAAATCATCAAGAGGTGCTGTGGGACAGTCGTACTCGCCCATATCCAGAGCAGCATACCAGTCACCACCTACACCCCGCAATACGCCGACAGGCAGGTCTACCTCAGATGCCATGGACCAGCCCTCCACGATACACTCTCCCATCTGGAAAATATAGACTCCTATATCAGGATACTCTTTATTGATTATAGCTCAGCCTTCAACACGGTAATCCCCCATAAACCCTCCCACAAAATGACAGAAATTGGACTACATCCTACCCTCTGTAACTGGCTCCTGAACTTCATGACAGGCAGGCCCCAGTCTGTCAGGATTGGGAACAGGACCTCGGCCAGCATCACTACAAACATACAGGGCTATGTCCTCAGCCTAATCGACAACACCCTTTTGGCTGACGACTGTGTCGTAGTGATGGGAATTGCGGCAGTTTTTAGAGAACCGGCTCTTTTGGCTCGGCTCACTAAAAAGAGACGGTTCTTTCGCCTCCCAAACGGCTCTTCAGATTTTTTTTTGTTGCTTTAATCAATATATTCCCAATAATATAAAATTATATGTAAAATTATGCACAAAATGAATTAATAATGTAAAAAAAACTGCATTATACTTTCTATTTATATGTTTATCATATAAATATGCCTTTATTTTTTCACCCTACAATGCACTTTTAACCAATTAAAACTTTTAACTTTTTTTATACAAAACATATCTAAAGTCAAGCAACACAGAATCCCTTAAAAACACGCAACACAAAAAAATAAATTAAGAATATTTACTCTTCAGTGCTACAATAAATAAACTAAAACTAAAATACAAGAACAAACTTTTAACCATTTACAGTTCAACTTTTAACCAAAAAAGAATCTCTGAAAAACACACAACACAACAAACTATAAATGAAAATATGTAGAACAAAAAGAAAAAGATCAGCATCCACATAACCTGTCTAGTGAAGATTGACATTCAGAAACACCAAGTGCCTCAGCTTTGAGGGACTGATTCGGCTTCTTCTGTCAATCATGATCTGCCTTGTTTTAGAGAAGATTCTCTTGGAGGGGACTGACGTTGCAACAATGCACAGTCTCTGTGTCATCACATGTGTGAGGTGTGGGTAAACTGAAGTTTTACACCAGAATGCAGGCACCTTAGTTTCGTTACACAATTCAATTGCTGTAATGACAATAAATGATTCCTGATTCCTGATCCTGATGAAATCTTGTTTTCCCACCAGCTTAGTGGATCTGCACTTATCTGGAAAAGGGGCTCCTCGAGGTAGGATCTCACTCCCAGTATTGCATCTGCTGAAGGCTTCCTTCTTGTAGTGTCTTCACTTGCTCTTTCTTCAAAGAACCTCCAAACAACAGATGCTTGTGGCCCCTCTTGCTCATCCTCTGCTCCCTCTTTGCCCCCTGGAAGTGGAGCTGGCTGGCTGAACCTTGCTGCTGCTGCAGTGATATGATAATGTATATGATAATGATAATAACAATAATATTAATAATAATGTGATACAATTTGTATACTGCACCTGTCTGCACTGATCTCCACAGTGACCTCCTCAAATGGTTCCAAAACAGTGCATGCCTCCAGCAGTACCTCCCATTCCTCTTGGTTCAGAGGATCGAAAGGTGCATTGATAAAAGCCAGGGTAGAGATGACTGCATCCCTGGACTCCAAAATCCATTTCATCACATGGAAGGTAGAGTTCCACCTTGTCACACAATCTTGTTTGAGCTTCAGCACAGGCATGTCCATCTGTCGTCGTGTTGATTTGAGCCTGTGGGTGGCTGTTGTGCTCCTGTGGAAAAATTCCACCAATGCCTTGACTTTGTCCACAGCAGGCTTCATCACCCTCAAAGCATCTCTCACAATCAGGTTAATTGTGTGTGCAAGACATGGGTGGTGGGTCCATTTCAGGGTTTTGACTGCTTTGGTTATGTTCGCTGCATTGTCAGTAACACAACCAATAGCAATAACAATAACACCAAATAAGGAAAGATGGTTTGGTAGAGACGGAAGAAGAGGTGCACAAAGGGGTGGCATGGGCAAAGTTCCTGGTTCTTCCTCGTCTTCTCTACGCCAAGAGAAGGTCGCACGATCCATGAGTGGTGACAGGCGATTGAACCCAGAAATATTTCTGTAAGTGTTATTGTTTCCCTGTCTGATAAATCAACTATCCGGTGTTAAAGAAAGCTAGAACTGCTGAGCACAGTGTGTGTCCTTGAAGGCAGGTGTGGGAGGACACGGGAGGCCCTCAGTATGTCTGGCGCTGCTCGGACAGTGGAGCACAGAAAGAGGATGATTAACAGTCAAGAGAGGGTAGAAAATATGAGATAACACCAAATAAGGAAAGATGGTTTGGTAGAAACGGGAGAAGAGGTGCATAAAGGGTGTCATGGGCAAAGTTCCTGGTTCTTCCTCATCTTCTCTACGCAAAGAGAGGATCGCACGATCCACAAGTGGTGGCAGGCGAGTGAACCCAGAAATTTCTGTAAGTGTTCTTGTTTCCTTGTCTAATAAATCAACTATTCTGTACTGATAAATTTCAACAGCTGGTTGCTTATTTTGTTTGAACACACTGGGACATTGAAGTTCGGTCCCTCGGCCGGGAGGCATCCTTGGACTGGAGGTAAAAGCTTAATAGGAAATCTTATTCTTGCAGACTTTACATTCTGCTTTTGAGCTATCAGTATAATTAAAGTGGGTCCAGATTTTACTCCTTTTCCTGCTGTCACTCATTTTCTTAACTATTTACCTTTGCAGCTCGTCGTGTTGAGGAATGTCCTTGTCCCTCCGTGTTGATCCTTGCATTCTCTCTCGTCTCCCCCGACCCTCTCTGCTGTCTTGACCTGTTCGTGTGCTGCTGCTGTGTGTGTAACTGCCGCCCCTCGCCCCTCTGCTCCAGGCAGTGAGCGTACTAAGGGCAGACATTGAGGCGACAACACCACACATATTGACCAATCACGTGCGGCTTCAAGAGAAAAAAAGAGAGAGCGAGATAAAAAAAGCGGCTCCCCCAATCAGGAGCCGGCTCCCGTCGTTCATTTCAAAGAGCCGGCTCTCAGAGTTGTTACGTTCGCGACCGACACATCACTACTGCGTCGCCTCCCATCCCGACAACACCATCCTGAAGTTCACAGACCACCACACCGCAGTGATAGGACACATCACTGGCGGGGATGAGATGGCCTACAGATTGATAAAGGGATTAATAAAGGGTACATTATTATTACAGAAGGGAGGTGGACAGTCCGGTGACATAATGTGGGGACAACGACCTCACCCTCAACACCGACAAGACAAAAGAGATGATCGTGGACATGAGGAAGAAAAGGGGACCTCATGGGGCAATGTCTATCCGAGATTTTGAAGTGGAGAGGGTGAGCAGCTTCAAATACCTGGGGGTCCGCATAAATGATGGCCTCACCTGGACACTGAACACCACACAGGTGGTGACGAAGGCTGAGCAGCGGCTGTACTAAATGGGGAGGCTGAGGAAATTCGGCATGTCACCTAAGGTCCTCACCAACTTCCACAGCTGCGTGATTGAGTCTGTCCTTACCACCTGCATCACTGTGTGGTACGGCAGCTTTACTGTGAAGGACAGCAAAAGCCTGCAGAGAGTGGTAAAAGCCGCGTCTAAGATCATCGAGACACCATTGCCCTCTCTGCAGAGCATCTACTATCACAGAGTCCACAGGAGAGCTGCCTCCATCATTAGAGATCCCACACATCCACAACATGGACTGCGCTCACTCCTCCCCTCAGGCCGGAGATACAGGAGAGTCAGTTGAGATGCAGGATGTCAGACTGTTAAACAGCTGAGAACCCCCTCATCTTATGGAGCACTACAAGTTCTTCCTCTACATGTATGGTGTATATTTCCCCCCTTAGTTTAGCAGAATTTATTTACTCACAGTATTTATCTGTATTGCTTTTCTTGTGCGTGGCACCCAGTGAAGGGTGGCAAAGTAAGAATTATGCAGAGAAACTTGTTTCCAGACTGTTCATATGACATTCATATGATATTTATATACATACTGTATATGGTGACTATTAAACCAAAAAGATAGTCACCTGCAGTATGGGTTTAAGGAGTTTTAATGCGTGTCCATTTCAATAAATAAAAGAAGGTTCAAGCAAACTTGCCTTTGATCCATTCCCTTTATTGGCGATGTTCAGTATGGTAGGTTAGATCAGTGTTTCCCAACCTTTTTTCAGCTGCATCACATTTTGACACTGTAAATAATTCCACGGCACACTGTGTTAGTTGTCGACAGGGGGGCTGGGGTGTGTGCAGGTGACTAATTTGGCCGCGGCACACCAGCAGACGCGTCGTGGAACACTAGTGGAACACCGGTGGGGAAACACCGGGTTAGATGACAGAGAACAGCTTAATGGTATTGATGAATATGAATTATTGCTTGAAACAATCAAAAAATACATAAAAAAAGAAAAATTCAAATACTCAAGTTGTCACGGTAAAAAATTGTGTGCCTTTCACCCATGTGCTCCATTTTCCAATAATTGACCAACACTTGTGGCACTGTATTTGAATCCACCTCACTTGTGACCTGTGACCTCTCACTTCCTGCCAAAGGCAAGAAAGTCCCTATTAATGGAAGTACTTCTTTGAGCAGACCAGTTGCGGGGTGAGTTCAAGGGTGTGTTCAAAAATTACAACCCCAGATGCTGATCATTCTTTGTAACGTGAATGGTTTCAGTTACTCGGCCTTTATGAGAGTGTTCTTTTCAAAGCTTTTAAATTCCATTAAAGCACTTTGGTAGGTAAGAGATTGTAGATGCCTTGGTAGAGTGTACCAGTAAGCAACAAATTAGTAATGAGTAGGTAACCTTCGTGCTAGAAAGAGGAAGGAAGTTAAGGGACAGCCAAGGATTAAATGATGGAAACTAAGGAAAGAGAAGTGTCATCAGGAATTCAGTGAGGTGTTGGGACAGTCTTTGGGATTTACAAGATGACTGGGAGACTACACCCAATCTGGTGAGGGAAATTGATGGGAGGGTGTGTGATGCTGCCTCTGGACAGGAAAGAGGGCAAGGAGACATGATGGTGGGGTGAGGATTTGTAAAAGAGCATCAAGAGGCAGAGGTTTTGCAAGGGAGAAGTGGGACAGGAAGTTGAAGGTAGAGAGGCAGAAGAAGTAGATAGGAGAACTTTGAAGCTCAACAAATGGAAACAATGTCTATGGCAAGGGAAGAGGCATCATAGTGAGTTATATGAGAGGTATGACAGTGAAGAAGGAGAGGAAGACCTGTAACAGGTAGCTGAGCAAAAGATAAAGTGTGCCTAGACGATGGAAGGAGATCATATTGAAGACATAATGTGGAAAATGAGACCAAGAGGAGGACAGCTGAAGGAGCAGTTGTGGAGCAGGAAGTTCAGGAAAATAGTAAGAAGTGGTGGTAGGAGTGGAGGATGGAGAGTCGGTTGGCAAAGAGGACCTGCCAATGGAAGTATGCAGATGTCTATGGGAGAGGGCAGTTGAATTGTTGAACAATTGAAGGAAGGAAGAATGCATTGGTGCCAATCTTAAACAATAAGATTGATGTTTACAGTGTAGGTAACAATAGAAGCACAAAGATGATGAGCCACACCGTGAAGATATGAGATTGAAGCTACATTGAAGCAGGAGGTTATGATTAGTGACAGCAGTATGGCTTCATGCCAAAGGAGAGCATCACTGGTGCGATTTTTGCTCCGAGAGTTCTGACGGAAAGGTACAGAGAGGGTCAGAAGGAGTTAAACTATGTCTTTGTAGACCTGGAGAAAACGTAGGATAGGGCACTAGGAAAGGAACTGTGGCACTGTATGAGGAAGACATGAGTAGCATAGAAGTAAGGTGGTGCTGAGCAGTGACAGACAGGTTCAGGGTCAGAGAGGGACTACATCAGGGATCAGCCCTCGGCCCATTCTTGTTCATGATGGGGATGGACAGATTAATTGACAGCAGGAAGTGAACCGGGAGAGGTGGAGGTATGCACTGGAGAGCAAGGAATGAGCAAGCAAGGAATGAGGGTCAGTGGCAGCAAGAGAGGGTACGTGTGTGGATGACAGTGAGGCAGGTGGACAGGTGAGGTTGCATGTGTTGAGGCCATCAGGTCAGGTCTGCCTCAAGATCTCTGACGGAGACACCAGGAATGTACCTCAAGTCTGCTGTGTTCAGTGAACACACACTTGGATTGCTGATGAACTTAAAAAGACGAGTGTGCTCACGAAATTCTCCAAAGCGTGCCTTGAAAGACTGTAGGTGACTGGATGTGAAGCCAGCTAGCTGGTGGAGATCAAAGTTTTGAGTGGTCTAACTCTTTGTGCATGCATCTTTAAACTGTCTTAGTTTTTTAAAATGTAATAAACGACCTACTTCAAGATCCATGATACAGAACTGTAGCTTGTTTTCAAAAGCGATCATGGCTTGTTTAGGGGATAACACTGTGTTTCCATCATAAGTTCGGTCACCGTCTCTATCCGGGATGGAAGAGAGGGGGAGTTATCAGCGACAACAGCTGTAGTAACATGCAGATTAATGTTCAACTTTCATTGCAATTCGATGAACCCATTCATGACAGGAGGTGTCACGTGTCTTTATACCTTTTGGGACGGGATTGACGTTCCCATGATTTTGTAGTGAGGCTGTAGTTTTGACATCGGAGTACCGTAATTGACACCAGCAGAACCTCCAGTCATTATTGGCTAAACTCGACCAACAGCGAACAGACACTTACAAGACACTGTTCTCAATTGACGTGAACCATCATCTATCAATCTTGAGTTGGTAAAAACACGTTACGTCTCTGTTGATTCAACTCATGCAACTATTTCCCCAAGTCGCTACTAAATTCTAACAGATCCTCACCTGAGAGGCTGGCAATGAAATCCCTGTGATCAGGACATGAGCAGTGAAAAATGGATGATTAAACACGCAAGAATATTCTGTGTTTTATCTGCGAGCCAGATGCAATTATCAAAAGAGCAACATATGGCTCGCAAGCCATACATTCCCGACCCCTGCCCTACACTCTCAATTCATCATGTGAAGCAAGTGTATTGTATTGTATTGTATTTTAACTTTGTGCACCTCACTTCAATAATGGTGTCGTTTTTGTTTTTTTTTCTACTGGTTAATCATCTATGTCCTCTGTGGACATGATTCCTGATGCCATGGCATCTGTTTTTATTGTGTACATGTTTGCAGTTACAGTAACTTTTTTTGATGGATGGTCCAAGATGGCCACTTGCCTTGACAAGTTGGTTTGAGGGAGAGAGAGACTGAGAGAGATACTGAGAGAGGCTGAGAGGTATACAGCAGCACACAGCGCAGTGCAGTGCAGTACAGTGCAGTACAGTAAAGTGAAAGTGAAATGGTTACAATCCAATCTACCATGTATAAACTGTATGTGGGTATGTGTAGGAGCTATTAAGTGTCTTGTGTCTTGTGTTTGTTTATTTTTGTTATATTGATTGTGTTGGCCCCTAGATGACAAAAGCTTTCTTGCCTTTGCAGGAAGTGAAAGGTCACACGTCACAAGTGAGGTGGGTTCAAATACGATGCTACAGGTGTTGGTCAATTATTGGAAAATGGAGCACATGGGTGAAAGGCACACAGTTTTTTACCATGGTAATTTGAGTATTTGAATTTTTCTTTCTTAACAATTTTTTTGATTGTTTCAAGCAATAATTCATATTCATCAATACCATTAAGCTGTTCTCTGTCATCAAACCCAGTGGTCCCCAACCTTCATTGCGCCATGGACCGGTTCCATATCAGAAGATATTGTCACGGACCGGCTAAGTGTTTTGAATAGTTAGCAGAAATGACGTAGGTGGTCGCTGTCGCCGAGGTTCCCCCCGGTAACGACGTAAAGTCTGTGTGATTCTCCCGCTAAAAAGTGGTGCAGCAGGGCAGAATTAGCCGTCTAAATTGCATGTTCTCATGGAAAAGGATCCTTGTTATTGCCCGCACGGCTGTGTAGAGTTGGGAGGGAAACAAAGTGCCGGCTCGTAGGCTAAAGAAAACCGCTGTCGCTGTTTCAATGTACTGTATGTGTGCATTTACCCGGGCGGCTTGTAACCGCTGAATGCACTAGCTTGGCAAGCTATCAGCCAGCTGGTTCTGTACTGAGGTTCGGGACCAGAGGCAGATATGAAGTAAAATGTGAACGAGAGGATCCGGTCACCTCTGAAAATAAAACATCGTTCAGAATATCTTAGGTTTTGTTTACGTCCCTGCGGCCCGGTACCTATTGACCTACGGACCGGTTTATTTGAATCTCCTTTTATTTATTGAAATGGACACGCGTTAAAACTCCTTAAACCCATGATGCAGGTGACTAATCTTTTTGTTTTAATAGTCACCGTATGAGAAAAAACTGTCCTGAGGACATTTTTTTCTTTACTGTTATTCATTGCCCCCCCTCCCGTCGCTGTGGACCCAGTGAAGTGGTCGCAGAGAAAACGTTTGTAGACTAAAATCTGCTGTGGACCCGGTGAAGTGGTCGCCGTCTATAAACTGCACTGTGGACCTGAGAGTAAGGTAAGGGGGGCACCTACGGAAAAGCTGTGCTTTCTCTTGCTCGATGTTTCAATCTGCATGAATTAGAGGCCATCGGGCAGTGGAAAACCCGCGATGTTTGTGGATGAATCAATGGAATAGTAAACATCAGGCTCACATGGCTAAAAAGGTCACGTGACGTGCAATCCCAGAAGGTACACTGATTATGGCACCCACTGTGAAACCCAAAGGTTATCATTTCAATATAAACGTCATACTTAATTGAAAATGAGTGTTCATGAAAATGATGAAAATGTTGCCGCTGCAGTGGAAAAGGAAACGATAGAGGAAAGTGATGCAGAAGGGGACGCAGTTAAAAAAAGAAAAAAGAGAACGTAAAACAACATCAAAGAGGGTCATATATTTGAAAGATATCCTGCAAAAACCTGAAAATCCAAACTTAAATAAGCAAGATAAAACAAAAGTTGCAAAAATGCATGTCCTCAGAATTCCCAGAAAAAAACGCATCCAAAATTGTACAGCTTTTAAAGGATCATATTAAACTTAATGGTGATGTTGCTGATGCTCATTTTTTGTTCCTAGAAATGCCTTTGCCTGATGAGCATAGAAGATAAAAGGCTGCAAATGTGGTATGAAGAAAACTGTCGAAGTACTGAAAAATTCATTCAGGAAACACAAAGGCTCCTGGACATAAAACAATCTCTTCATCAAGAGGAGGACGTGGAGGTGCCAACAGTTGAACCAGACGAAGTTGGATCGGATGACAATATGTCAGCTGTTCTTCAAGCCAGGCACCTTTTCAAAGAACACTTTGGAAATGAAATAAAAATTGCCACAGCATTTATGCATACGAAACATGCAGTCTGGATTGCATAGTTCCACAGTTGGTCGGGTAACTGACTGTCTGTCAGAAAACACCTGCCCATATTACACAGTGGTTGCCACCCTCTCTCTGTGTCACTCTTAGATTGCAGAAAATACACCTGAGTAGTCATCTATGAGACACTGTGCATATCTTTGACCTTGTATAAATGGTGTACGCGTGAGGGCCTCCCTCCCTATTCCTTGTCTGGGTGAATTTTCCCTGTGTGCATGTTTCACAAAATGTTGGCTGTACTACATTGCCCTGACTCTCCATGCCTTCTCTACATCTTAAAAGTTTTGAACATCATCGTAGTTACAATGACCCTAAAAGCTTATGCCATGTCTGTACATCATGACATACACAATAAAGCACAAGACAAAAGTCTGGGGAGGAAGCCCAATTAGTAACATGCATTTACGAGACAGGGATGCAGATAAGGGATGGACGCAAGCGAGGCAGAAAGGGAGAGGAGATCGAAGAAGAGGAGGAGGAGAGGAAAGGTCAGTGCGTCATCAAATAAATGCAACATAGTTTTGTCAAAGTATAAGCCTTATCGAAAAGGAAAGTTTTTAGCCCACTCTTAAAAATAGTGAGGGTATCCGCCCCCAGACTGAAGCTGGAATGGATAGCCTTTAGCTATCAGGCTCCCGTCCTGTGGATGATAGCTAAAGGCCCTGCCCCCTATTGTGCTCTCACTGATTTTAGGAATTACCGGTAACCCTGCATTTTCAGATTGCAGAGCTCTGGTTGGATCAGCTCTTTAAAGTATGATGGTGGCTGATTATTGACCGCCTTGCAGGTGAGGAGAATAATTTTAATTGTATTCTCGATTTTATAGGCAGCCAGTGCAGAGAAGCTAATGCTGGGTAGATGGGGTCTCTTTTCTCACTTCCTGTCAGTTTTCATGCTGCTGCATTCTGAACCCGCTGGAGAGGCTTCAGTGTCTTGTTGCTACAGCCTGCTAATTAAGAGTAACTGTAATCCAGCCTGGAGGAAACAAAAGCATGAATTAGCTTTTCAGCATCCTTTAATGACAGCATGTGCCTAACCTTAGCAATGTTATGTAGGTGAAAAAAGGGGGTTTTCAACATTTGTCTAATGTGGGCATTCAGTGACAGGTCTGATCAAAGAGGACTCCTAATTTTTTAATGGTGGTGTTTGAGGCCATCCAAAGAAGCAATATCATTACATAAGGAGTTTCTAAGGTGCTCTGGACCTACAACAATAACTACAGTTTTATCTGCGTCGAGCAACAGAAACTTGCGGGCCATCCACGTGTTTATATCCCTATTTAACCAGATGGTTGGTTTCACTGATGGATACAGTTGTGTATCGTAAGCAGAGCAATGGAAGTTGATCAATGCAAACACATTGTTTACATTGATCAATGACATTCTTTTCAACAGTTGAAAAAAAAAGAGCTCACCATGCTAATGGATGTTCTCTGTGGCTGATCTCGTGTGGCTGTTCTCTTTCATGACGGTACATCTTCATTGCTTGAGCATGTGTCACGTTTCACTGCAGTTTTGCACAGTCCAACCATCCATCCATTTTCTGCCGCTTATCCGGGGCAGGGTTGCGGAGGCAGCAGTCTCAGAAGGGAAGCCCAGACTTCCCTCTCCCTGGAGACCTCCTCCAGCTACTCTCAGAGGACCCTAAGGCGTTCCCAGGCCAGCTGGGAGACATAGTCCATCCAGTGCGTCCTAGGTCTTCCTCTGAGCTTCTTCCCAGAGGGACATGCCCGGAACACCTCTTTATGAAGGTGTCCAGGAGGCATCCGGAAAAGGTGCTCGAGCCACCTCAACTGGCTACTCTCGATGAGGAGGAAGAACGGCTCTACTTTGAGCTCCACCCAGGTGACAGAGGTCCTCACCCTATCTTGAAGAGTGCGTCCCGCCACCCTGCAGAGGAAGCTCATTTCTGCTGCGTGTATCTGAGATATTGTCCATTCGATCATAACCCAAAGTTCATGACCATAAGTGAGGTTAAGTATGTTGATCGACCAGTTAAGAGAGCTTTGCCTTCTGGCTCAGCTCCTTCTTCACCATGACGGACCAGTACATCGACCGCATCACTGCCGCCGCTGCACTGATCCGTCGGTCGATCTCTAGTTCCATTCTACCAAGATACTTAAACTCGTCCACCTGAGGCACGATCTCGTCTCCATTCGGGACGTTGCAAGCCACCTTTTTCTAGTCGAGAACCATGGCCTCAGATTTAGAGGTGCTGATTCTCATCCTGGCCATCTCACTCTCGGCTGCAAACCGCCTCAGCACATGCTGGAGGTCCTGGTCTTAGGTAGCCAAAAGGACAACATCATCTGCAAAAAGCAGCAATGAGATCCTGTGGTCTTGTGGATCTTGTGGTCCCCAAACTGGACCGCTTCCAGCCTCAGGCTGCGCCTATGGTAAATAATAAACAGGACTGGTGACAAAGGGATGCCCTGCCGGAGGCCAATATGTATTGGAAAAAGGTCTGACTTCCTTCCAGCAATGGGAACCAAGTTCCTGCTCTGGTCGTATAGAGACCGCACATGGGGCCATGGACTCCATTCTCCCTAAGGACACCCCAAAGAGCACCGCGGTGGAATGCCTTCTCCAAGTACACAAAGCGCACATGGACTGATTGGGCAAACTCCCATGATCCCTCCAGCAATCTGCAAAGAGTGTAGAGCTGGTCCAGTGTTCCACGGCCAGGACGGAACCCACATTGTTCCTCCTGGATCTGAGGTTCCACGATTAGCCTGATTCTCCTCTCCAGTACCCTGGATAGACTTTCCCGGGGAGCTTGAGGAGTGCGATCCCTCTGTAATTGGAACACACCCTCCGCTGCCCCCTCTTAAACAGCGGCATCATCAACCTGATCTGAGAGCTCAGGGGAACTGTCCCTGACTGCCATGCCATCTTGCAGAGGTGTGTCAGCCATCAAGTTTTATGCTGCAGGCACTGAATTGCACCGATTGTGGGGATTGTGCGTTAAAACACCTTTTTGAGAGCGTTTGCAAGACTTAGTGATAAAATGATTGAAAAACTTTCAACGAGGCTGCAATACCATCAAGTGGCTGTTGGCAGTATAAGGCACTTGCATGGACAATCCTTTTGTATAGAATCATAGTGGGGACGCGCAGAGTGATTTTCAGCACCTCTTATCATTATTGATATTTCTGCTTAGTAACAGGCAAAAGCAGCAGCTTAACACACTAGGAGACAGGCTGCAGTAGGCTGTAGGCTCCATGTAAATGCACTTGATAGCTGTTTTTATTCCAAGGATACAAGGACAAGTTTTATGCTGTAGGCACTGAATCGCATTGATTGTGCGTAAAAGGCCCTTTTGAGACCGTTTGCAAGATTTTTTGATCAAATGACAGAAAATCGTTCAGAAAGGCGGCAACCTCATCAAGGCACTGGTAGCAGGATATAGCACTCCCACAGACAATGCGTTTGTGTACAATCATTATGGGGACGCATAGAGTGATTTTCAGCACCTCTCATAATTTTCGATATATCTGATTAGTAAAAGGCAAAAGCAGCAGTTTTACGCACTGGGAGACAGACAGCAGGCATGCCAACGTAGGCTGAATTGCAAGGTTGCTGTCATCAAACCTATTCTTGATTCAGGGGTTTTAGCTAACTATAGACCTACGGTATTTCCAATCTCCCCTTTCTCTCCAAGATCCTGGAGATAGTCCTGGATCCTGTCCAAGATCCTGGAGATAGTCGCCAAGCAAACAACTCGCAGAGCATTAGTTTATTTGACGCATTTCAATTCTGAATGCATCACAGCACCAAGATGGCACTGATGAAGGTCACATAAGACCTCTTTACTGCCTCAGAAAAAGGTCTTGCTTCTGTGCTTATTCCTCCAGATCTTAGTGCTGCATTTGCCACCAGGATCTGATTGGCATCAAAGGAACCGCCATATGCTGGTTTAAGTCATATCTATTGGATAGACATCAATTTTTACATGTCCACAATGTGTCCTTTGAACACACAAGGGTTAGACATGGAATTCCAAAGGGCTACGTACTCGAACCGATTCTGGTCACCCTATATATGCTTCCTGCAGGTGGTATCATAAGAAAACACCATCAACTTTCATTGCTTTGATGTCGATACACAAGTGTATATATCAATAAAGCCTGAGGAAACCAACCATCTGGCTAAACTTCAGGCTTGCCTTAGTGACAGAACAATGTGAATGCCCCTTAACTTCCTGTTGCTCAACACAGATAAACCTGAAGTTATTGTTGTTGGTCCAGAGCACCTGAAAATCTTTGTGTACCGTAAATTCCGGACTATTAGCCGCTACTTTTGTTCGGAACTTTGAACACTGCGGCTTAAAACACGGTGCGGCTAATGTATTTTTTTTTCATGGCGCCAAAAAAAAGTAGACCAATAATATTGATGTGTAGTTCACAGAGGTCTAATGAAATTGTGCGATGCATCATGCGCACTTTCACAGTAAATTACGGGCCGGTAAATCAGTCGTTTGTATTCACCCTCATCAACCTGGAAGACACTCGAAGAAAAGCATACGATGCCGCTTTTGAATTAAAGGCAATCCATCTGCCGATTGAAGAAGGAAATAAGAGCTGCTGCACGTCATTTTGGCATAAATGAATCGATGGTGACTCTCCCGACTACGGGGAAAGACTCGCTAATGTTGCACACTTGAACAAAATAGGACACCCAGGCGTGCATGAAGTTTGTGTCTTTTCTTTAATCTGACAACACAGGACTACAGGAACGGTTAACGTGGTCACTCGCTGCGGCACTCTGTTTAATACAACAAACACACTCTTAACTTGAACATTCTCACACATTCTGTTACCACATTCACACAATTTACTCAGCTTGTATGCTGTTTGCGACTCTTACCACTGTGAAAATATGAGGTGAGACACTCTTCTTTGTGCTGGACTGTAATGTACAAACTTGCTCACCTGACAACACGGGAATACATTAACGGTAAATTTACGTGGTCACTCGCTACGGCGCTCTGTTTACTATAGCATATACACGCCTTCCTGACCCTTTAGGAGCCCTAGCTGGGCTCCTGGCTGCCCACAGTGCCTGCACTAAATTCCATCCTCTGCCTCACATTAACACACACACTCCTACTGTTACATTAATCAGCATACAGACCAACAATTGTAAATAAACTAATGGTGAAATAGAAAATAGCAGTAATAGTAAATAATAGTTAAAATAAATAATAAATGCAAATTAGGGGGGGGGCCCATGCGTGCTGAGGAGGACCGCCAGTGCTCGAGTGAGAGCGACATAGAGGAGACTAAAGTGAGTGACAATATCCTAACGCTGTTCGATTCGGACACAGAAGAAGAGGACTTTGATGGTTTTAGTACGTAATTTGCGTGTTACCGACGCATACATACTTTTAAAAGTTCGGTTGATGTGTTACAGGTACTGTTTCAAAAAAAGCCTTCGTAATATGTGACGCATTTGTTTGTTTTACCGTACAGATTAAATAAAACGTCAAAAAAATCCTCACGTGTAATATCTTTCTGTGTTAATATCTCATACAACGTTAGATACCTGCGGCTTAAAATCTGGTGCGGCTTGTGTATGTACAAAATTGATTTTCTCTCTAAAATTAGAGCAT
>OMPJ01045281.1:0-14755 GCA_900312935.1 Carapus acus
TGGCTGGAATGAGGCAGAAAGCAGGACCATGAGTCTCCAGATGGCTCAGGCAGTTGGTTTTGCAATCCTAACCCAACTTTAACCTGAGCCCTAACTCTTAGCCCAGACCTAAACTCCAGCATTAGCCCCTAGACTAACTCTATTCCCTAGCTCTGTCTTTTAGCCCTGTCCCCTAACCATGTTCCCTCGCCCTTTACCCTATTCCCTAGCCCTTAACCTTGTTCCCTAGTCCCTAACTATGTTCCTTAGCCCCTGACCCTTTTCCCCAGCCCTTAGCCCCAACTCTATCCCAACCCCAAACTTGTCCTCAGTAAGGAGGCAAAGTGGTCTGTCTGTCCTTCATCGTTTATTCAGTTACTCACAGGAGGCGAGGAAGTGTTCTGTGTGTGTGTGTGTGTGTGTGTGTGTGTGTGTGTTCCGTGTGTGTGATGACATTTTTGTGAGTGTTTGACACACAGACGTACACACACACGCACACCGGCGTGCTGGACGTTCCCTCATCTTCTGGAGAGGCGCCTCCTCTGCTGCCGATGTTCTGGCCGCAGAGTTCGTGTGAAGCAGCATCGCTGATCTTCTCCAGGGAAGAAGATCCTCTGTGGGTCCATCAAAACATGAACATCCCCTGGAGGCGAAGCTGGAGTCTCCAGCGTGTGACTGGACGAGTGAAGCGGATGTGTGAGTGTGTGAGGTGGGGGAGGAGACGGAAGGTTCTCCAACGTCTGGAGGAGCATCACCACCCAAACACGCTCAGCTGAGATGGAGAACGTCAGTGAGGAGGAGAAGGTCTGAGGACTCAGTCTCATGTTTCAGGGAAACGGAGACGACAAGGTCAAGACGCTACAGAGCCTGGAATCTCAGATGGAGTGTGTGTGTGTGAGAGAGAGAGAGAGAGAAAGAGAGAGGGGGGATGGGAGGAGGGTGAGAGAGAAAGAGGGGTAGACAGAACAGAGAGAGAAGATAGAGAGAAAGTAGGGGAAGAGCGAGAAAAAGGGATGGAGGGGTGCTGAGGTAAGAGGGAGGGAGAGTGAAAGAAGGGTTGAAGAGAGGGGGAGAGAAAGGGAGGGAGAGAAAATACAGAGGGTGACAAAAAGGGGAGCGGGAGGGAGGGAGAGAAAAGAGGGGGAGCGAGAAAGGGGGAGAAAGGAGAGATGGAGATAGAGAAAGCGGGGCAAATGAGAGGGGTAGAGAGCAGAGGGAGGGGGTGAGGGAGAGGCAGAAAAGAGAGAGGAGAGAAAGAGAGCGAGAGAGAGGGGTGGGGGCAGAGAGAGCTAAACACTAATAAATCAGCAGCAGAGCTGTAACTCCTGGTGGCCCTGCAGGGAGCTCAGGAATCCTCCAACGTGACAGGAGCCAGAACAAACCCAACCAGGAGAAGCACAAACACACTCACACACACACACTCACTCACAAAGGCAATCTGTCTCTCTCCCCAGGACGAAGACTTCTCTTGGGGCAAAATGTCCTCAGATCCTTACCAAAGTGTTCGAATGTGTCTGTTCTACGCCTGCAGGATCTTCTCAAAGTTCCCAGAGGCTCAGTGGTCTCCAACATTTCTACAGCGTTCATCTACCCATGCTGGGGCCCTGCGGCCCACGCTAGAAGCTCTCATGCTCACCGCTGCCCCCTGTGTGCCGGGGGGAGTCACACCTCGAAGCTGATCTCCCGGGACTGTCCGAAAAGAGGCTCGGAGGCCAGGTGCGTGTCCGAGTACGCCCGGCGGAGGTGCGTGGAGCTGCAGGTGGTCTTGATGGCCACCTCGTAGGGAGGGGGCGGTCCCAGCCAGGGCGGAGGGCGAGGGGACGGGCTGAAGCCGCCGTGGTCCATGGGCGGGTAGTCGAACTCGTCGCCGTGAGTGCCGGGCCGGTGGCGTTCGTGCGGGCTGGAGGTGCGGACACACAGAAATGTGTTAGCATCGCCGAGCAGAGCGTCCGGGAAAGAGCAGGAAGCAGCCAGACGCAGCTTTTACGGGCCCAAACGCTGCCGCATCCGCCGTCTAAGTGCACCGGCAGGGTAAATGGCAAGGCCGCTCCCCAGAGACCCGTATGGATTTTTAGAAAAGAGATCAGAGAAAATCGAACGTCTCACATCAGCGGTGACATCGCCCAAGATTCACCTTTCCCATAAACACTGTTATGACTATTGTTGTTGTAATGAGTGTAGAGGTAGAGTGCAGTAGTACCTTGAGATATGAGTTTAATTCCTAAATCAATCTACTCGTATCTCACTTTTCCTAATCTAAAATAACGAGCAGCAGATGTTGTGAGGTTCCAACCTCTTTCCTTAACAAAGTGTTGAAATGTTTTTGGTTTGTTTTTGGAACCAAAGCTGTGGTTTTCGTAGAAACTCTGTTTGAAAAACAATCCAAACCATCCTACATGTAATGGCCCTGAGCTACAAATGTGTTTTTTTTCCATCCACAATTAAAAAAGCATTCAACCAGGACCTCAGTCCGTAACTCAGCTCACACAAGATAAAGTAGTGCCTGGTTGAGTTTCATTTGCTCCATGACCGAGCTCATAAGTCAATCTACTGGTATCTCAACCGATTTTTTTCTTCTTTTTAAGATAACTACAGTCATTTTAATCTGCTCCGGCCTTTTTTCTAGAATAATCTGGTTTGGTTACACACTTGTCGTGGGACATAGACTACAGCCAAACATGTGATGTATCCCTCCGCCGCCTTAACGTCCGCACTAGGTGCTTCTCCATACCTCACCACCCAGTGGATGTTGGTTCTCTTCTTAAACTTCTCAAACCACCCATGACGAGCCTTGAATGATTCTTCCAATGCTGAACTTTCTGTTTCTTGGAGTTCCAAGTGGTCATAGATCGTGCAAGCCATCATAGATATGTGTATCCATGTTAGCGCCAACTAGCGCTGGGGCCTTAAAGCACCACTCCTAACTCGGATTTACGCCCTATCTCCAACAAAAGTATGGACCAGAGACGGCTCGGATCTCAGAAAACTAGTATGTCAAGGTACTACTGCAGTTGTAGCTGTGTCCTCATCATCTTTTCTCTTACCGAGGCAGGTAGACAGACTGGGATTCTGGGAAGCGGCCCGCCGGCGGTGTGTAGAGGGGGTGCCCGGGGTAGTTGGGGTATCCTGGGCAGTCGTTGTAGGGGAAGTGGGGACAGTCTCCGCTCAGCTCGCTGGGGTTGTAGCTCACAGCGCCTTTGCTGTTCATGGCCCAGAAGAGCCCCAGGATGAGCATCACTGCCCCCAGCACCACGCAGCAGAGGGAGAAGGCCTGCAGGCGGCTCTGGGACAGGGCCAGGAAGGCCGTGGACCCCCCGGTGACGATGAGGAAGGCTCCGATGAAGATGGCGCCGTGGTGTAGTGAAGGCATTCTTCCCGGGACTTCCAGAAGTTGCAAGAACGGCGAGGCTCACTCCAGCTCACCCTGTTTGTGTGTGTGTCCCATGTCAGCCATCACCACACACTCTCATACACACACACTCACTCACACATTACCTGTGTGTGATCTCCCTTCTCCATCACAGGCAGGTGTCACAGAGTCCGTCCGACTCGTCTCGCTCTCTTCATCCCTCGCTCGGGGTCACAACTGTGGAAAACACACTCAGACGGATAGAAAGAAGGAGAGAAAGAAGCTGAAGTGCCGAGGCGGGTCGGGAGAGTCCGTGGAGGAGAAAAAGAGAGAGAGACAGAGTGTGGTAGAGAGAGAGAGAGAGGGCGTGTATGTGTGTGTTTGTGTGGCTTTGTGCGGTCATCAAAGCAGATGGACGAGAGGACGACAGCGTCCATTAAGAAATCTTTAGAGCCCCACCCTCCCTGGCTAATGTGTCCAAGGGGACTAGAGAGAGAGGGAGAGTGTGTGTGTGTGTGTGTGTGTGTGTGTGGAGGTGAGGGGGGGTAAGGGGCTGGAGACAGAGAGCAGAATACAGTCAGGACCTGAAGCTAGCTAGACCAAAACAGACAAACAAACAGGTCCACCAGCGTTCAAAATGAATCTGCATCTCAAAATCTCTAATTTTTGCTTATAGGCCTGCCTTCAATGTATGAGGGAGCCATGTTGGGGTCTTATTTGGACTTAAGTAGCGCCTGAGAAGCGTTGGAAGTTTTTGAGTAATGGCTGCCAACAAGTGTGGGTGATTGACGGGGCGGCGCCATGACGACCCTGGGTGGGCGCGCGCCCGCACGCGCGTATGTCGTCATTGTGGGCGTGTCCCTGAGAGGCGGGAAGGGGCGGATGGTGTGAGCGCCCCCCTGCACGCTGATTGGACAAGCACACGCGAGGCTCCACTCATTGCCGCGCCTCTACTCAAATTCTGGCCAACCAGAGTGAGGCAGGGAGAGCATTGACGAATCAGGGCGCGGTGTAGGCGGAGCTCGGCGATCCTCCCGCCGCGCTCGCCTATCGCGGAGCGCTGGCCCACGTCCGAGACTCTCCTCCCCGCCCCCGGTGCTGCTTACCCGGCCCGGGCCGCTCGGTGGTTCTCCAGGTGTCCGCCATGGCTCCTCTGTGGTTCCTGGGCGGCGCGGTGCTGCTGCTCCTGCTGTGGATCCGCATACGGGGCCTGGACTACGTGCTGGTCCACCACCGCTGGGTGTTCGTCTGCCTGTTCTTGCTGCCGCTGTCCGCGCTCTTCGACGCCTGCTTCTACCTGCGGGCCCGGCTCATCTTCTGGATGTCCTCGGCCCCGAAGCTGCACGACCAGCGCGTCAAAGACATCCAGAGACAGGTCAGCACCTCCAGGACACAGTCCGGGGGCTCGTGTTCAGAGTAGAGAAGGTCCGTGGACGTGATGTCAGAGGGCGTCAAGATGGTTGGTGGACGTAGGAAGGAGCGAGGAGATGGAGGTCAGATGGTCCACAGTGGGGTCAGGGTCAGGGTCAAGCCAGCATCTCATGAAGCTCCTCAGAGGGATCGTGTGTGTGTGTTTGTGTTTGTGTGTGTAAGTGTAAGTATGACTGAAGGTTTCGTTGGTAGAGTCCAGAGTCCTCTGAGGACTCCGGGCCTGGTGTTTATAGCTCCTGCTGGAGAACCTGTTGAACTTCATAGCAAAATGACAGGTGTGAATGTTTGTGTATGTTAGTATGTGTATGTGTGTGAAAGTTAGAGAGAGAGTTTGATAGCGATAGATAGTAGGGTGTGTATCAAGTCAGCGTGTGCTTGTGTGTGTGAGACACGGTGATCCCGAGGAGGCCTCAGCCACCCCTGAGTGTGTGTCTGTCTCCGTTTCAGGTGCGTGAGTGGAGGAAAGCGGAGGGGCGGAGCTACATGTGCACCGGGCGGCCTGGTTGGCTCAGCGTCTCGCTGCGGGTGGGCAAATACAAAAAGACGCACAAGAACATTGTCATCAACCTGATGGACATCCTGGATGTGGACACTGAGAGACAGGTGAGAGGAGTGGTATTTCTCTCTCTCTCTCACACACACACACACACACACACACATACAGACAGACAGACAGACAGACACCAGGGGGGCCAGCTGGTACCAGAGGAGACACATCACAAAAGTACTGGATGAAGTCTGAAAAGGACACGCACACGCACACGCACACTTGCCGTCACTTTACCAGTAACATGATCCAGGTGCATTGTGGGAGATGTAGTTTGTGGATTAATTAATGCACATATGAATGAAGGAAAAACAGTCACTCAAGCGCTCGGAAGCCACATAAAATGACCCAGCGGGCCGCATTTGGCCCCTGGTCCTCAAGTTTGACACCTGTGCAAGACATGGTCGTCTCGTCCTGAACCTCTGCAGGTGGTGCGTGTGGAGCCCCTGGTCAACATGGGTCAGGTGACCGATCTCCTCAACTCCATTGGCTGGACCCTGCCTGTGCTGCCTGAGCTGGATGACCTCACCGTAGGTGCGTGGGCACTCATACACACACACACACACACACACACGGCGGTGTTCCCCATCTGGCCACATCCTGTTTGGATCTGTAATCCCGTTAGCGGACTGATGTTGCAGCCAAGCAGGGAGGAAATGGCGGCGGCGCTGGCAGAGAGGCGGGATCAGGTTTCTAATGGGCTTCCTGCCGCATCAACAGTCGAATGTTTTCCCATCAGCAGCGCATTTGTTGATCTTCAGCTCTCTGCACAAGCACTCAGCTTTGATCGTGTGTGTGTTTACGTGTGTGTGTGCACAGGTGGGCTGGTGATGGGCACGGGCATCGAGTCGTCCTCGCACATCTACGGCCTCTTCCAGCACATCTGCGTGGCGTACGAGGTGGTCCTGGCCGACGGCAGCCTTGTCCGCTGCACCGAGGAGGAGAATGCCGACCTGTTCCACGCCGTCCCCTGGTCCTGCGGGACGCTGGGCTTCCTGGTGGCGGCGGAGATCAAGATCGTGCCGGCCAAGCGGTGGGTGAAGCTGCGCTACGAGCCGGTCAGAGGGCTGGAGAACATCTGCCAGCGCTTCACCGAGGAGTCGCAGAACAAGGAGAACGCCTTTGTGGAGGGGCTGCAGTACAGCCGGGACGCCGCCGTCATCATGACGGGCACTATGACGGATCACGCCGAGCCTGACAAGGTGCTGTTTACGCTTGGTGTGAGCAAAAGTGGCAAAATACCCAGAATGACCTCATTTCTGTCTCCAGGTCAACCGGATCGGGCTGCACTTCAAGCCGTGGTTTTTCAAACACGTGGAGAACTTCTTGCGGCAGGACTGCTCGGGAGTGGAGTACATCCCTCTTAGGCAGTACTACCACCGACACACACGCAGCCTCTTCTGGGAGCTCCAGGTACACACACACTCATGCAGCATCCTCTTGGAACGGTAGATACACTCACAGACTGTTCCACACATGTCACCGCAGCACTAGCAGGCGGCCATTTTGTATCCTTAGGGAGTCACAACAATTAGGCTGCAGCCGCAGTGTTTTCCCAACCTTGCTAAGGGCTACAATGAATCTGTGAAGCTAAGATAAGCTAGATTGTGGTGTTCCTCTCCCTCCCTGCAGGACATCATCCCATTCGGCAACAACCCTGTCTTCCGTTGGCTCTTCGGCTGGATGGTACCCCCCAAAATCTCTCTTCTGAAGCTGACGCAGGGCGAGACCATCAGGCGCCTGTACGAGCAGCACCACGTGGTCCAGGACATGCTGGTGCCCATGAAGCACCTGCAGGACGCCATCTTGCGCTTCCACCAGGACATTCAGGTAACAAACAGGAAGATGTGTCTCACTGTCCGGACTTATTTTGCCTTCTGAGGCCTCATTCTGATGTATGTGTGTGTGTGGGGTCCAGGTCTACCCCCTGTGGCTGTGTCCATTCATCCTGCCGCCTGGTAGAGGGATGGTGCACCCTGCTGGTGAGGAGGAGGAACTGTACGTGGACGTGGGGGCGTACGGGGAGCCGAGGGTCAAACACTTCGAAGCCAAAGCGTCCACACGACAGCTGGAGAAGTTTGTCCGAGACGTGCACGGGTATGGCGGGTGGTGCACGAGGGGACAATGTTGGACTGTCCCTTTGCCCGTCCCCCTCATCCTGGTGTGTGTCACGCTGCCCCCTGCAGGTTCCAGATGCTGTATGCAGACGTGTACATGGAGCGGGACGAGTTCTGGGAGATGTTTGACGGGCAGCTGTACCGCAGGCTGAGGGAGGAGCTGGGCTGTGCTGACGCCTTTCCTGAGGTCTACGACAAGATCTGCAAGGCGGCCCGGCACTGAGACGCTGTATGGAGACGCTCTCACACACATCTCAGCGTCCTCAGGCGGAGACGATTAGTCTTGGTGTTGTAACTGACATCAACAGATTGGTGGTGACAGTGAGGCTCCGCCTCCTCCGTTTGTCCGTTTACACGGTTTTATATCAGTGTTTTTACAGACCATTCAATTGCCTTAAAAGTGAGTGTCAACTGACATTGAGCAGAATTTTGATAAACATCAGAGAAAGTTTGAGAAGATGAGAATGTGAAAATCGCTCTGTCATCTATGTCCTTACTTTATATGTATTTTTCTACTGCCATTGCACAGGTTTTGCACACACACCAGCACATTTTCTCTGTATAATCATTCAGCCTCTTCACAGCGGCTGGTAAATTTCAGACTTTTATGTTTGGAAGCATTCAGACACTTTTCATTTTTGGAAGCATTAAAAGTGCAATGCTGAACTGATTTTGTGAGTGGCTGCCAGTGATTTTATTTGAATTTGAACTTGAATTTTTATTATTTGTCTTTGAACTGCATATTGGTTTTAGGTCAAAATGCCCCTGTGATAACAGAAAAGTCAATGTCCTTCAACTGATACAGTTTGTGGAAAGTCACCTCTTTTATCTTCGTTTCCCAAATGAGAAGGCAAAGCTCTTGTCAAAATAAAAGATGAGAATGTGACTTTGGAGGTTTAAAATCTCTCGACATTCCCGGTTTTGTTATTTTTACATGTGCCCCGAGGATGTAGAATAGATGACTAAAGGAGTCACGTGTACTCAATACTCTTCGATGATTGGTCCAATCTTCGAGCCTCACAGACAGGAAGTTCTGGAGTCGTTAGCGGGGAGAAATACAAAATATGTGGAATTAAAGTGTGAACAAAGCAACTAATACGCCTAACCATAACTCACTTTACGAGTTTTTCTGTGTACCTGCTATAGATGATCTCCCATATTACGGCGACTTTAAGTTGAGGGTGGCTGACTACGTAACCGTTTGCCCTGTGAACATTATACCGCGGCGCCCTTCATGAAAAGCATTTAGTAATTAAGAGGACGATGGCTGACTTTGCTGCAAATTAAAGTTGAGACTGATTAAATATTGACATGTCAATATGAATACTGTACGGAAGCGCCGACGCACATTAGGCGGATGTTGGTCTTTTATTGTGGAGGTCTTACCGGCTCGACTTCCGTGTAACATTCGTCTAGCTTCACAGATGAGGCTTTGCTACCTGTAGTGTGAGTGACGGTGGCGGCCGGCGGCAGTGTCAGCAGGTTGTCTTCATAGTGGACTTTTAGGACAGACGTTCGCCGTCAGGTAAGCGTCCCCGCGGACATTTGGCTCAGTTTTCCCACTGCTAACAAACTTGAAGTAGCTACACTGCGCTTGTAGCGGCCCGGTTCAGCCTCTAGAACTAAGCCAAAGTCTTGGACCCTGCCCTAATCCTAACCCACTACATTCTAACCCACCCGGAGCTCTTAATTCTCCAACCTAAACCTCTGTTATCCTATTTAATCCTACTTAAAACCTCTAAATCCAACACAACGCTAACACCGAGCTAACCTTTGCCCCAAATCCTAGTCTAGCCACTTAAACATAGCGCAGTGCCCCTGTGAGCCCTAACCTAACTCTAACCCAGCCCTAACCCGGGAGCCCAGAGAAGCCAAGGTGACCCTGGACCGGCGGGACGCTTTGGTCTAGATTATAAGCCTTTTAAGGGAACGTGGTTTGTGTGCTGGGTCATCAAGGTCGAGACTATTGTCAATTGTGAGTGTGTGTGAGTGTGAGATAGAGAGAGAGAGAGAGAGAGAGAGTGAGTGTGTGAGTTAGGTGCAGACACAAACCGGTTTCGCTCGACCAGTTTGCCGGCTACACGGGACTTAGTCTGTGTGTGTGTGTGTGTGAGTGTGTCCATGCTACATTTGGGTTCCAGTAATTTTCTTTTCTCCTCTGAGAACAAAGGGGGTCCGGTTCTTGACTTTGCTCCGCCTCCATAGGGCTACACCCCCAAACATCAACATCAACAACAACAACAACAACAACAACAACAACCCAGACCCTCCATAACTCCTGTTCTCCTCCCCAGACGCAATAGTGTGGTGGGCGTGGAGGACCATGACCACGGACCAGGAGCCCACCTTCACCGTCAAGCTGCTGCAACTGCTGCTGCTCTCCACCTACTGGGGGATGCAGATCTGGGTCACCTTCATCTCCAGTGAGGAGCTCGTGGTCTTCGGGTCCTCAGCTCTCGCTCTTCCTCGGCAACTCATAAAGGTGTGTGTGTGTGTGTGTGTGTGCGTGTCCCCTCAGGCTTCGTGATGGACAGCCACCTGAACAGACACACCTACGGCTTCATCCAGAGCCGCCTGGTCCCCTTCTACCTCCACCTGGGCTCCGCCTGCGCCTTCTTCAACCTCACCATCTACGCCGTCTACCACCCCAGTGACCTGCTGGACGACAGGGAGGCTTTCCAGGTGGGCCCAACTCCTCCTCCAACTCCTCTCCTCCTCTCTCTCTCACCCCCCTTTCCTTCTCCCTTCCTCTCCCTCACTCTCCCACACTCTCTCTCTCCCCCTATCCCTCTCACCCTCCTCTCTCTTCCTCTCACCATCTCCCTCTCACCCCCCTTTCTCTCCCACCTGTCCTTCCCTCGTCCTTCCCTCCTCACTTCTCTCTCCCCCCCCATCAGATCTTCATCTTCTTCGTGTCGGTGACCATCGCGGCCATCAACGCCCAGTGGTTTGGCCAGATGACGTCGGAGATCATGGCGGACATGCACCTGATGGAGCAGTCGTGCGGTCTGGGCCTGGACATCGGCCAGTCGTCCAACCGCGAGGCGTACGCCAAGCTGAGGGAGACGGACGCCAAGTACGCCCAGCTGAGCGGCCGCCTGTGGCTGTACCGCCTGCTGTCGGCGCTCTGCAACCTCTGCTGCATCGCCTGCAACTTCTACAGCCTCTGCTACATGGCCGAGAACCTGGCCGCGCTCTAGCTCCGCCCCCTGCCCGTCTGGGCCCGCCCCCTCCCGCTCGTACGTGTCCGACAGCGGGGCGCCGCCGTGACGTTGCGCGAGGGGCTCGCGAGTCAACGAAGGATCCCTCCGGCTCCGACGCCTCCGTGCACACTGAGTGCGAGTCCCCTGTGTTTGTTTGTCCTCCTGCACTCTGAACCTCCATTTTGACGCCGACGCCGCTATCGCACACGCCGTCGCCTCCATCGCACGCGCCGCCACACACGCCACACGCTGTCCTACTCCCTCACCCGGTGACACAGGTTTGTCCGGGCTAGGTTACATCACTCCTGGAACACACACACACACATAAACACACACACAAACACACACACGCCTAGGCCTGAAGAGTGTAGGTGAAAGGTCGCCTATAGCTAATCTCGCTCTGTTGGACTCGCCGCCCTCGTCACACACACTTTGCTCAGGCCTGGCTTGTCCCCAGCCGTGTGTGTGTGTGTGTGCCAGTCTCTGGCCGCTTAACCTCCCGCCTCTTATTTTGGAGGACGGCGTCTCTGTGTCCAGGTCTGATCGGTTTGACGTCTGGTTGCCGTTTCTGGTTTTGCGGCGTGTGTGTGAGCTATTTGTGTGTTTGCACATGCATGAACGGCGGTGTGTGTGTGTGCGCGCCTCAGCGACAGTGTGTGTCCTCTGCGTTGGTGCCAGCTGTGCTCGTGCCACCTATGCCCTCCCCCACTGGCAGCTGAGACAGGGACAGGTGGACAGTTTGTCCTGGTGCAAACTGGCCGTGTCTCTCTGGTTCTGATGTAAAGTGAGTGTGTATGTGTTTGTGTGTCGGTTATTTATGTGAAGTCAGCAGCGTTGCGTGCCGCCTGCTGATTGGTTGAGGGAGTGTATAGAAATGTATATTGTGTGTGATTGTTTTGTAATAAAGGCTTTTTATCCACACCTTCAGTTTCACCTCACAGTCTAAATTTCCAGTCGATCCTGTTTGAAAAACGCTCTGCCTGCTCGGTGAGCAGCTCATCTGAGTTTTAAATCTCGTTGGAGCTCATTCTCGTCGCTTCTGGCCTCTTGTTTGCCAACCGGATGTATGTAAATCAGGATGGTCCTCAACCAGGCAGGTTGTCGTCACGTGTCGGACCAGCAGAGGGCGCCAGAGCTGAGAAATGATCACCGGACTCCATGGCGCCATGCACTCATTTCAAGAAACATTTAATCACGCAAACATGCATGGTTTCGCATGCGCAATAACACTTGTCCAGCCAGAAATGTCAAATGACGCGCTGACATGCAGTTAATAATCAGATTACTGCGAGAAAGGAATGACATTTTTCGAGAGATGTGTATGCGGGAGCGTCTCCTCATCATCTGATACCATATCGAGGACGATGGCATGGCATCGTCGCTCACGGCAAAACCACCCTGAGCTCGTCAGAGCACTGCTGCTAAGCAGGGTCGCGCCTGGTTCGTACTCGGGTGGAAGATACCTGGGAAAACCAGGTGCTCAATTTATTTCTGATTTATTTGTATGATGCCAAATGAAGTTTTCTGAGGGCGCTTTCCAAGATGGAGCAGGTGGGTGGAGCTCCTCAACATTCAAATATTCATTTAACAAATCTTCACGGCTAAAAATAAATAGGTAGATAAACAATAAATAGCTAAAGGGAACACCTAAACAACGCTAATTCCCAGTCAGCCACACTCATTTTGGTTTTTATTTTATTTTATTTTATTTTATTTTATTTTATTTTATTTTATTTTATTTTATTTTATTTTATTTTATTCTATTTTATTTCATTTTTAATTCATTCTATTTTGTTTTATTTTCAGTTCATTTTATCTGTATTTTATTTTCCACACTATGATGGATAAAGATTTCGAACTGGAATATTTCATCCACGGAAATCTTTGATGTTTTTGTTTTAGCCTTCCCGTTTCTTAAGACTCCAAAGTAATATCGTTAACGC
The DNA here is from genome assembly GCA_900312935.1 of Carapus acus. Lineage (NCBI taxonomy): Eukaryota > Metazoa > Chordata > Actinopteri > Ophidiiformes > Carapidae > Carapus > Carapus acus. The sequence continues at coordinate 12,570 of OMPJ01045281.1, forward strand.
GCATCAGACCTCATCGTGGAGGGAATGAAAATATCGAAGAAATCTCCGTATAGAGAGAGTCCTTGCCAACCGGTGCCACCTTTATATACGTATCGTTTGCCCTACCTCTTCGTTTACGGCCATACCACCCTGAACACGCCCGATCTCGTCCGATCTCGGAAGCTAAGCAGGGTCGGGCCTGGTTAGTACTTGGATGGGAGACCGCCTGGGAATACCAGGTGCTGTAAGCTTTTTGTCCGTAATTCTTTATAACTTTTATTCTTTCTTAACGTTTCATTACATTTGAAGCAGAGTTTCATTATTTCTGAATGATCTGCGGCAAACAATAGTTCTTAAATCTTCATCAGGCTGAGACTCTTTTGCGTTTCTCCACCTCCTGGCTGCTCCCAGCAGGGGGCGCCAGAGCTCGTAACCCTTCTTCACCTCCCTCCGTTCCTCCACTGCTCTAATGTTCTCCTTATCTACAACCATTGACCTTATTGGTGCTCCTTCTCTTTTCCTCCTCCCTGGCAGGACTGCAGGCTCCAAAAAACTGATTCTGTGAATGTCTCAACCCACAATGACATACATCAACTGGCAGAAATGTTAATGATATATCTAATGTAAAACGGTTGTTTTTCACACGTATTTTGTTTTCTATTTTATTTTATTTTCTATTTTATTTTATTTCATTCTATTTTTATTCTTATTTTCCACAATATGACGAAAAAAGATTTCCAAATGGAATATTTTATCCACTGAGATTTTGGATGTTTTTGTTTTAGCCTTCCCTTTATTTTTGTAAGTAGTGCACGTGGATTTTCACCAATTTAATGTGATTTTGGCATTATTCCGTTTGAAACTTATTCAAAGTGCAGATGGACAATCGGGCAAAGTTTATGATTCACGTTAACTTATTGCGTCAAGACCTCGCGGAAAAAAACTTCTAACTTCAACTACAGAATTCAACGTGCAGTCTTGATATTTTCAGGCACGTATAGGGGAATAACGCGCTGATACAGTCGCTATCAGACTTCAGCGTGGAGAGAATGAAAACATCGAAGAAATCTCCATATAGAGAGCGTCCCTGCCACCCGATGCCACCTTTATATTGGTATCCTTTGCCATGCTCCTTCGCTTACGGCCATACCACCCTGAACACGCCCGATCTCGTCCGATCTCGGAAGCTAAGCAGGGTCGGGCCTGGTTAGTACTTGGATGGGAGACCGCCTGGGAATACCAGGTGCTGTAAGCTTTTGTCCTTTATTCTTTTTAACTTTTATTCTTAACGTTTCATTACATTTAAAGCAGAGTTTCATCATTTCTGAATGATTTGCGACAAATGATAGTTCTTAAATCTTCATCAGTCTGAGACTCTTTGCGTTTGTCCACCTCCTGGCTGCTCCCAGCAGGGGGCGCCAGAGCGCGTAACCCATCTTCACCTCCCTCCGTTCCTCCACTGCTCTAATGTTCTCCTTATCTACAACCATTGAACTTATTGGTGCTCCTTCTCTTCTCCTCCTCCCTGGCAGGACTGCAGGCTCCAAAAACAGATTGTTTGAATATCTCAACCCGGAATGACACACGTCAACAGGCAGAAATGTTAATAATATATTCAATGTAAAACTGTTGTTTTAAACAGTGACAGAATCAGGAATCTTTGTGTCATTACAACAATTCACATTGTTCAACGAAATTGCTTGGCATATGGCAGGAATGTATTAAGAAATACTTCAGTGTCCAAAAAAACAAATGAAAATATTCATCAACATTTCCTCACAATATAATACAGAAATCGTATAGTGACGTCCAACCAGTTGTGATTACATTTGCTCAGCTTTCCATGTTGTCTCTCATTGTCCACTGTGTCATCGCTATGAACAACGCACGGGCAAGAGGGTTCAGCAACTCGTCTCAGCATCATTTCACATGATGAGTCCCTAAGAGGCAAAAGCTGTCTGGCGTAAGTGTCCCTTGGCAATCAAAAATGTCCCGACTGCCACTCCCATAAAGGCCACAGTCAGGCCGACGCCACAATACACATCAGGTCCAAGACTGGGTTCAATCACATCTGGCTCTAGAGAAAAGGAGGAGATTCAGCATCTCTCAACAATCGCTGTCATATCAAAAACTGCAGTGAGACATTTAAATCATTTCAGCGTCAAGCAGCAGTTACCCCAGAATCTTGTTAGCGGTTTTTCTAGACC
>OMPJ01045290.1:0-13566 GCA_900312935.1 Carapus acus
CCATGCTGGGCGTGCGTGCAAGTGTGTGTGTGTGTGTGTGTGAGGGAGTGAGAGAGAAATAGAGAGCGAGAGAGAGAGAGAAGTCATGAAACACTCCGAGAGGCGCTGGCTGCTGACAAAATGCAGACAGGGAGTCTGCGTGCAGCACAAACACAAGCCTAGACACGCTAACCTACTTCCAAGTGCGAGTGTGTGCGCGCGTGTGTGTGTTGGTGTGTGTGCATGGGTGCACGCACTGTTATGTTTGTGTGTGTGCGTGTGTGTGTGTGTGCGTAAATCTGTCTCTGCACATGTGGCGGTCTGTGCTGCACAGCAGATATTTGTGTGTGTGTGTGTGTGTGTGTGTGTGTGTGTGTGTGTTTATATGTGTGTGTTGGGGCGATGAGGTGAAAGGGGGATAATATCAGGACTCATACAAGTGTGTGTGTGTGTGTGTGTGTGTGTGCGTGTAAATCTGTCTCGACACATGTGGCTGTCTGCACTGCATAGCAGATATTTGCACGTATGTGTGTGTGTGTGCGTGTGTTGGGGGAATGAGGTGAAAGCGGGGTGGTGGGGGGGTGATGTGTGTTTGTGCATGTGTGTGTGTGTGTGCGTGTAAATCCGTCTCCATACATGCGGCTGTCTGCACTGCACAGCAGATATTTGTTTGCGCGCAGTTGTGTGTATGTGTGTGCACATGCATGTATGTGTGTGTGTGCGTGCAGGCAGGCAGGCGTGTGCACGTGTGTGTGTGGGTGTGTGCGCGTCAGCATTCCAGCCGGCGATTCGTCCGGCCTCTCCGGATCTGAGCACAGCGCGTCGCTCTAATCCTGCCTTCCTGTTTTCCTGCTGGAGTGGCGAGGCCGAGAGGAAGAGCAGATCTGATAATTAGCTCGATAATTCCGCCGCCGCCGTCGTCGGTTACCTGGAGGGCAGAGGGGAGGAAGGAGCGCTCACGCTAGCGCACACACTTAACGCACACGCTCGCGCTCACGCACACGCACTCGGCCGGGCCTCGGACGCGTGAAATCGTTTGCAGATTAGCAATTCCGGTTCGGCCGGCGCTGGCCGAGAGGAGGCGAGGCAGTTGTTTGGCTGCAATGGAGGAATCCCACTTTGGGCTTGGACCGCCCATCAGGTGCCAACTGGTCCAGCTGCTCTTTGGCTTGGAGACCCCATTGGTGGAAGCACTGGTTGGACTGGCCAATTTAGCAGATGGCTGCTCGATCCGAAAGCCTGTCGGTCCAATCAGCTGCTGGGGTTGAGGAGCCTGATTAGCTGGATGTGACCTCCTGGCCACTTGGACGACGATAATATTGACTAACGATGGACTATCAATGAAACCCAGTGCCTCTCTATACATTTGCTGTCATGGCCGCTGGGTTTTGGAGACTTTGTTTTTTCCTGAACAATGGTCCCTCAGACAAGCAGAGAGGCTCCCACAGCAGGGAGGACTTCATCTGAGCACCAATGAGGTGGCTCCTTACCAACGCAAACTAAGTTCACCGAACTTAAATCACCAAGTGTACCTTTTGTGTCTCACTCAGGTACTCCAGATTTCAAGGCCTGATCCCTGACTTTGAATCTTGGAAAGTATTGGCGCCCCCCCCATTCTAGATTTTGACACAATTTGTGAGTGTAGCAGGTTGCTGGGAGACCTTGGTTCCAGCCCCGGGGACTGAAATATCTGATCGTAAAGGATGGCAGTGGCTCAAACTGTGGGGACTTTGTCCAGGGACCGTAGGGGGACCGGTTCAGGTACTGTACCAACACAGACCAAAAAGTATGGGAGTCGATCTGGCTGCTGGAGGGATTCCAGCTCCTCCTGAGCACGACCAAGGTGTCCTTGATTGGAGATGTGGAGTCAGGGTCTTGGAGACCTGGGTTCCAATCCTGGGGGCGGAACAATCCGATGGTACGGGACAGCCGTGGCTCGAATTGTAGCTTCAAGTCCCAAAAATATATGGGGGCCGCACTGATCACCAGAGGGATTCTAACTTCTCCTTTGCACTCCTCAGGTGCCCTTTAGCAAGGCATCTAACCCCAACCCACTTCAGGTCCAACCCCTTATGTAGCCCCACCCTTAACCCTTAGATGCACACGTGGGGTCAAAAATGACCCCAGGGGATGTTATTCTTCAAAATCCTTTCAAAGAAAAATTGTAATATATTCATATTTCAGGTATTACTCATTAGACATATTTGTGATTGGAGGAAATATTTTCCTTTATTTTTGTTTTTATTCATTTTTAGAAAATTCTCACTATTTTGAGAATTTTTGAGGTATAAAATGACTCTACCAAATGAGTGTAGGCATTGGTCAGTTGTGTATCCAAGGGTTAAGGTAGGACATAGTTCATGCAATAATGATTGTACTGGTGTGAGTGTGTGTGTGTCATTTCCAGGAATGTATTTCACAATCTGGCGGGGCGCAAATTGTGAATTTCCCTTTCCGGGGTTGGAATAAGTTTGACCTCCTTCCTGCCGTTGTTAGAATAATGTGGCAGACGCAAAATAGAGTTTGTCGGGGGACAAAGTGAGCTCGCCGCAAACCAGCGTATGGCTCCAGGGACCTCGTCTCCATCTGAATTGGACCGAATGTTTTTCATCACACAAAAGTGGTGTTGGACTTCCTCAAATACGACATTATCTGCTCACCACAACCTCCCGAAACTCCGAAGCCGCAGCGTTCCCCCCCGTGTAGCCTGATCCTGCTGCGGTATTAGCGGGAGCGTCAGATTATGGGCCGGGACGCGGCTTTGTTCTTTGGCCCCAGGCTCAAGTATGATTGACAAGATGGGACGAAAACAACATGGCGGCTAATCGGCTGGATCGGCCGGGGTGGTGGAGACGACCTGCATTTGGACCGCATTGTTGATGGAGGCGAGACCGTCGGAGACATTTGAGGGACGGGAGGACGCAAAGAAACTCGAGACATCGGGATTTCTCCCGCGCTAGTCCTTGAGCTCTTTTGGGCGAATGTTGACGTTTCTCGTCCTTGGATTCGAAACCTCCCAGAACATCGGCGTCTTGCTCGAGGACATCCAAACGTCTGGCACAGGAGGGGACAGTAGACAAACCAGCAGCATGGCAGTTTTGGATGTCTTTCTTTGGGAGAGAAGGAAACAAAATGTATGTTTGATGGTTTGTTTCCTTTAGCCTGATGCTAATGAAAGTGTCCATTGGGGAACTGTCAGCAAGCTCCAGGGCATCCTAGACTTACAGACGCTGAGGAATCACCACACACACGCACGCACACACACACACACACGGGTGCACCCAAACATACCATAAGCACATAAATCTCACACACACACACACACACACACACACATGTAAACCCGCACCCAGCATCTATTCTGGCTGCTCACACATGGCCGCCTTAGGCTCGGGTCCATGTGTGGATCGGCCTTCTCATGTGGTCGACTGCAGCGCTCACACACACACCCGGCATGGCTCCCGACGCCTGCTGAGAGAGTGTGTGAGTGTGTGTGAGTGTGTGTGAGTGTGTGGCGGCACCATGGCAGACGGAGGAACGTGGAGAGCTGGAGTGTGTGCAACAGTGCGTGCAACTGGTGTTGTTTGGAAAAGGAGGGAATCTAAATAAATCCTCCCAGTGTGTGTGTGTCTCTCTCTCACACTCACACATACATGCACACACACACACACACACACACACACACTCACACACACATGTCCCAAGTACCTCCACCCACCAAAATAAACTTCTTAATAGGAGCATAGAAGGAGGACAACGGGACTGCCTGGACAGCGAGAGACAGAGAGAGGGGGACAAAGGAAGAGAGAGGGAGACAAGGAAAGAGTAAGAGAAAGAGAGAGAGAGAGACACAGAGAGAAAGAGAGAGAGAGAGAGAGAGAGAGAGAGAGAGAGAAGAGAGACAGAGAGAGCTGCCCAGTCATGAGAACATGGCTGGATGAGACGGACCCCCTGCTTGGCTGACATCTGCCAAGTGTTTGTCTTTCACACCTTTATGAAATTCTCTCTCTCTCCCTCTCTCTGTCTGTCTCTCTCTCTCCATCTGTCTCCCTCTCTCTCTCTGGCAGTGGAGACAGAGTCATGTTGGGGGGTTTATTTCCACACGCGTAATTCAAGCGATTTCTGCCGCATCGCTCCATTCAAACTTCTCAAACTTGTTTCGCTAACTCTGCTTTTGGCTCATTGGTAACCGCCACACATTGAAAAGTTAAATTATGTAAACAGAATTATATATATTTTCGAATTATCAAGAGTTTTCTGTCTGTCTCATATTTTTCCCTCTTATCCTTGATATTATAACATGTGATGTGGCTGAGTCAATATAAATGTCTTGAGTCATCCAAGATAATCAAACACACTGTTTCAAGATCTCACAAACACATGGATGGGTGCAAACTTGAGCTGACATGCAGCTACTCACAGGTTCAGTCAGTGCAGATCAGCTGATGACGGTGAGGAGGAGGAGCAGAGATCACCTGTTTAGACCCACAACATGTTTTACCTGCTCAGAGAAATTGAAACTTCACTTTGTCTGAGAGCAGAAATGGCGCAGAAGGGGACTCAGCATGAAAAACTCTGCTGTTCCATCTGTTTGGATCTCCTGAAGGTTCCGGTGGTTCTTCCCTGTGGACACAGCTACTGTATGAGCTGCATCACAGACTGCTGGGATGAAGAGGAGAAGAAGAAGGAACCCTGCAGCTGCCCCCAGTGCAGGAGGACCTTCGCACCCAGACCTGAACTGGTGAGAAACACTGTGCTGGCAGATTTGGTGGAAGATGTGAAGGAGGCAGGAGTCCAAGCTGCTTCATCTGATGGCTGCTATGCTGGACCTGGAGATGTTTCCTGTGACGTCTGCACAGGTAGAAAGTTTAAAGCCCACAAGTCTTGTCTGGTGTGTTTGGCCTCTTACTGTGAGCAGCACCTCCAGCCTCACCACACTGTGGCTAGGTGGAAGAACCACAAGCTGGTAGAACCCACCATGACATTTCAGGAGAACATTTGCTCTCACCACGACGAGGTGATGAAGATCTTCTGCCGCACTGACCAGCAGTGTATCTGTTATCTCTGCTCCATGGACGAACATAAAGGTCACGACATCATCTCAGCTGCAGCAGAAAGAGCAGAGAGGCAGACAGAGGTCACAGAGAGATGGCAAAACATCCAGCAGAAGATCCTGGACACAGAGAAGAAGGTGAAGGAGCTTCAGCAGGAGCAGCAGGAGATCAGCTGCTCTGCTGATGAAGCAGTGAAGGAGACTGAGAAGATGTTCAAGGAGCTGATCCGCCTCATTGAGGAAAGAAGCCTTGATGTGACCCAGCAGATCAGATCCAGGCAGAAATCTGAAGTGAGGAGACGTGGAGAGCTTGTGGAGGAGCTGCAGCAGGAGATGGATGATCTGAGGAGTAAAGATGCTGAGCTGGAGAAGCTCTCACACACAGAGGATCACGTCCTTTTCCTTAACACCTACCCCTCACTCTCACAGCTCAGCCTGCACACACACTCACCCAGCTCACACACACGTCCACCAGGCTTCTTCCGGGAGGTGACGGCAGCCGTGTCAGAGGTCAGAGGTCACCTGCAGAGCCTTCTGAGCTGGGACTGGACCAAGATCTCACAGAGTCTGAGTAAAGTTGATGTTGTGCTGCCTCCACCGGAGCCCAAGACCAGAGCTGAGTTCTTACAATATTCACGCCAACTCACACTGGATCCAAACACAGCACACACACGCCTGTTATTATCTGAGGGGAACAGGAAGGTGACGATGATGAAGGAAGCTCAGTCATATTCTGATCACCCAGACAGGTTTGATTGGTGGACTCAGGTCCTGAGTAAAGAGACTCTGACTGGACGTGCTTACTGTGAGGTGAAGTGGAGTGGGGGGATCTATGTAGCAGTTACACATCAGAATATCAGTAGAAAAGGGAAGTCACATGAATGTGGGTTTGGATTTAATAAAAAGTCTTGGTCACTGTCATGTAACCGCACTAATCCTCATTTCTGTCATAATGGTATCGCCTTGTCCCTCTGGGTACCAATGTCCTCCACAGTGGGGATGTACCTGGATCAGGAGGCAGGTACTCTTTCTTTCCTCAGCGTCTCTGAGACCATGACTCTCCTTTACAGAGTCCACACCTCCTTCTCTCAGCCCCTCTTGGTCGGGCTCTTCCCTGAACACTCTGCTGAACTGTGTGAGCTGAAGTAGCACAGAGACATGAAATGAGTCCTTCTGGTCTCCATGTGTCCTCCTTCCACTCACTGCCACTTGAGGACTTTCCTCTCGTCAGCTGTCAGTCAGAGGCTGTGGGTGGGACTAGAATGTGGTTTGGCTTCATCTTGTCCCTCCTGGTGAAATTGTAAACAGATTTGTTGTGTTGGTGAGCAGAGTTTCTGTTTGATCCAAATATTTTGTTGGGTATTCAGATATCAGGAGGAATCTTTATTGTCATTACAGCAGTGTACTTTGTGCCATGAAATTAGTTCTGGTGAAGGTTCAGACCTCTTGTGATTGTACACGCTGATGATAAGAATTTATGTTTTGGTTGGAAAACAAGGGTGGAGAAAATAAGTAGACAGCAGTGCACAGGATAAAAATTTGTATCTAGACTTACAGTTTTACTTTCAGTTAACTGTGTTGTGTATTTCTTTTAGTCTGTGAGGTGAGTTTTGATTTTGTGTAGGTACATACAGCAAGACATCCATTGCAATGTACATCTCTGTAATGTAGGTCCACATTTACTTTGGACATTTATTATTGTTTCTATTGTTGAACAACGTGATGCAGTTCTATCACTATCAATATGTATGATTATTGTTATTATCATTTATTATCATAATCTTCATCTAAATGGTCATTATCAAATCATTCAAATCATTTTTTATCCTATTAGGTTTCGCGTCTATGATTTATTTCTATTTATCCTGGTTGTGTTGCAGTTATATCGTTCTGGTTCTTTGAACAGTTTATCTTGCTATTAGCGGAGGGGACATGATCATGGTTCTTTATGATAGTGAGATTCAGTTGTATTACGGTTACTTTAACTGTTTATCTGGCAATAATGTTCCTCTGCCTAGCCAAGGTGTGATGCTAGCCTAGCTTAGAGATGACCAATCCTATGGCCGTTGTAACTGTTACTATGTGGTGCTTGTTGTTTGAAGTCTCTCTGGCTAACATACCTTGTGTGGCCCTTCCTCTGATAAGAAGGGAAACTACACGTTTCTCACAGGTCCTGTGCACCCTTGTGTACCATTATGTACCTCTGTGTACCTTTATGTACCTCTGTGTAACCTTTATGCATCTCTGTGTACCCCTGTGTACCTCTACCAGCAGTTTGCTCAATGTTTGCTAATGAGGAAAATAAACTAAAGCCAAAGGATCTATGTGGGTGGTGGAGGTACATAGAGTAAGATATCCATTGCAGTGTACATTGATGTAGTACAGGTCCACATTTACTTTTTGACAATTATTGCCTCTACAAATGGGTGTAAAGATGTGATGGAAATAAAACCCTCAGCAAATATCTATGTTTGTAAAATGTTTTTCTTCTCTTTGTAGTTCCTATGCACACATGAAAAGATGGAAGAGAGAGAGAGAGTCTCTGTGTGTAGAGAGGATAGATAGATAGATAGATAGATAGATAGATAGATAGATAGATAGATAGATAGATAGATAGATAGATAGATAGATAGATAGATAGATAGATAGATAGATAGATGCACAATTCTGACAATACGCATCACAAGGTAATAAAGAATCTCACAGTACCGGTCATTCGGTCAAGTCCCAAGGGAAAAGTGTCAAAATGAAAGGCCACAGAGAGGAAGTATGCAAATAAAGGTCTGAAAAACAATGTTATCGTTATCACAAGCCTTAGTGGTTTTGATTTATGGCTCAGGAATGTATATATAAAGATATAAGGACATAAGACAACATCAGATGAGATTTTACATCCCCAAAGATCACTGACCCAACCCATCAACTGAAACCACACACATATGGAGTTATCGTGGGCACACACACACCTCTCTGCATCCATGAAGGAAAAACTGGTCAAGTTTTACTGGACTGTTGTGTTGCAATGAGCTGCTCTTCACTCTCCCGAATGAGGAAAGACAGCACAATACCAAGTCTTTCTCTTCCTGGTGTAACGAGCAGCATGATAACTCCTCCTTGGTCTGTTTCAAGATCTTTGGCTGATGTGCAGCTGCTGACAGGTTCAGTCAGTGCAGATGAGCTGACGACGGTGAGGAGGAGGAGCAGAGATCACCTGTTAAGTCCTACAACCTGTTGGACCTGTTCAGAGAAATCGAAACTTCACTTTGTCCGAGAGCAGAAATGGCGCAGAAGGGGACTCAGCATGAAAAACTCTGCTGTTCCATCTGTTTGGATCTCCTGAGGGTTCCGGTGACTCTTCACTGTGGACACAGCTACTGTATGAGCTGCATCACACACTGCTGGGATGAAGAGGAGAAGAGGAAGGGACTCTGCAGCTGCCCCCAGTGCAGGACAACATTCACACCCAGACCAAAACTGGTGAGAAACACCGTGCTGGCAGATTTGGTGGAAGATGTGAAGGAAGCAGGAGTCCAAGCTGCTTCATCTGATGGCTGCTATGCTGGACCTGGAGATGTTTCCTGTGACGTCTGCACAGGTAGAAAGTTTAAAGCCCACAAGTCTTGTCTGGTGTGTTTGGCCTCTTACTGTGAGCAGCACCTCCAGCCTCACCTCACTGTGGTTGCATTGAAGAACCACAAGCTGGTAGAACCCACAGTGAAACTGCAGGAAAACATTTGCTCTAATCACAACGAGGTGATGAAGATCTTCTGCCGCACTGACCAGCAATGTATCTGTTATCTCTGCTCCATGGAGGAACATAAAGGTCACGACATCATCTCAGCTGCAGCAGAAAGAGCAGAGAGGCAGACGGAGGTCACAGAGAGACAGCAAAACATCCAGCAGAAGATCCTGGACACAGAGAAGAAGGTGAAGGAGCTTCAGCAGGAGCAGCAGGAGATCAGCTGCTCTGCTGATGAAGCAGTGAGGGAGAGTGAGAAGATGTTCAAGGAGCTGATCCGCCTCATTGAGGAAAGAAGCCGTGATGTGACCCAGCAGATCAGATCCAGGCAGGACACTGAAGTGAGGAGACGTGAAAAGCTTGTGGAGGAGCTGCAGCAGGAGATGGTTGATCTAAGGAGGAAAGATGCTGAGCTGGAGAAGCTCTCACACACAGAGGATCACGTCCTTTTCCTAAACACCTACCCCTCACTCTCACAGCTCAGCCTGCACACACACTCACCCAGCACACACACGTGTCCACCAAGCTACTTCCATGAGGTGACGGCAGTCGTGTCAGAGGTCAGAGGTCACCTGCAGAGCCTTCTGAGCTGGGACTGGACCAAGATCTCACAGAGTCTGAGTGAAGTTGATGTTGTGCTGCCTCCACCTGAGCCCAAGACCAGAGCTGAGTTCTTACAATATTCACGCCAACTCACACTGGATCCAAACACAGCACACCGAAACCTGTTATTATCTGAGGGGAACAGGAAGGTGACAGTGATTAAGGAATATCTGCCATATTCTGATCACCCAGACAGGTTCGATTGCTTGCAGATCCTGAGTAAAGAGGCTCTGACTGGACGTGTTTACTGGGAGGTGGAGTGGAGTGGGGGGGTCAGTGTAGCAGTTACACATCAGGATATCAGTAGAAAAGGGAGGTCACGTGAATGTGTGTTTGGATCCAACAACAAGTCTTGGTCACTGAGATGTCACCACACTGATCCTGCTTCATTTCACAATAATATCGGCACATCCCTCTCAGGTCCTGTGTCCTCCACAGTGGGGGTGTACCTGGATCAGGGGGCAGGTACTCTGTCCTTCTACAACGTCTCTGAGACCATGACTCTCCACCACAGAGTCCAGACCTCCTTCTCTCAGCCCCTCTTGGTCGGGCTCGGGCTCTGGACTAAGCCTGGAGTCTCTGCTGAGCTGTGTGAGCTGAATTAGCACAGAGACATGAAATGAGTCCTTTTGGTCTGCACAAGTCCTCCTGTGTTTGTCCGGCCAGGGCAGGACCATGACTTCCATCGCTCTTATTGTTTTTGAGTCAGGCCAGGCTGTACAGAAAATCACACCCCCCAAGCACACAGTAATAGTGGAATAGCAACAAACAAAGTTCCGCTAACCTTGAATACAGCGTGGCTACTCACACATTATCTCATTGGTGCAGCTTGGTGGTGGTTTTAGGGAAGGGCAGAAAGTCTGAATACTTACATATGAAGTAATGATTGTTTTTGGATGAAATATTCCTGTTTAGTTGGTAGCTTTGTTTCTGGTCTGTTGATTTTGGTTTGGTGGGAATTGTTTCTGTGGACTAAACAAATAAAAATCCATCTCACCAGTTGCACTTTGAGCTATTATTTCCCTGTGAACCTGAAAGTCGAGTTCCCTTCCAGAGTTGGATGTTTTCATGAAGTGGACAGTGGTGACGTGGCCTGCAACATTAGGTACCGATCCGATGCCAAGTATATTGTTGTGTGAGATGACCCCAGAGATCATGGAGAGACAGCACACACTCTGAGCGTTTGGATCCAGAGCTGACATGTTTCCATAGTTTTTAGTTTTTTTCGCCCCTTCTCTTTAATAGTGTGTGATCAGAGTGTTTCAATCTCACGCAGCAAGAAACAGCCTCAACAGGCTGCAAAGAATGAGGAAACACTGAGTGGTTCTCAATCTGTTCGTCATTCTGGAGAGCGGGCCACTCCCTCTGTCTGCTGCGTGCACGTCCATCACAACCATGTAGCTGCAGCTCACAGGCCCAGTCAATGCCGATCCGCTGCTGAGGGCCAATAGGAGCAGCACAGATCACATGTTTCACTGCACAACCTGTTGGACCTGCTCAGGGAAATCGAAACTCAAGTTTGTCTGTGAGCAGAGATGGCGCAGAAGGGAACTCAGCCTGAAAAACTCTGCTGTTCCATCTGTTCGGATCTCCTGAGGGTTCCGGTGGCTCTTCACTGTGGACACAGCTACTGTATGAGCTGCATCAACTACTACTGGGATGAAGAGGAGAAGAAGAAGGAACTCTGCAGCTGCCCCGATTGCAGGAGAACCTTCACACCCAGACCTGAACTGGTGAGGAACACTGCGCTGGCACATTTGGTGGAAGATGTGAAGGAAGCAGGAGTCCAAGCTGCTTCATCTGATGGCTGCTATGCTGGACCTGGAGATGTTTCCTGTGACTTCTGCACAGGTAGAAAGTTTAAAGCCCACAAGTCTTGTCTGGTGTGTTTGGCCTCTTACTGTGAGCAGCACCTCCAGCCTCACCACACTGGGGCTGCATGGAAGAACCACAAGCTGGTGGAACCCACTGTGAAACTTCAGGAGAACATTTGCTCTCATCACAACGAGGTGATGAAGATGTTCTGCCGCACTGACCAGCAGTGTATCTGTTATCTCTGCTCCATGGACGAACATAAAGGTCACAACATCGTCTCAGCCGCAGCAGAAAGAGCAGAGAGACAGACGGAGGTCACAGAGAAATGGCAAAATGTCCAGCAGAAGATCCTAGACACACAGAAGAAAGTGAAGGAGCTTCAGCAGGAGCAACATGAGATCAGCTGCTCTGCTGATGAAGCAGTGAGGGAGAGTGAGAAGATGTTCAAGGAGATGATTCGCCTCATTGAGGAGAGAAGCCGTGATGTGACCCAGCAGATCAGATCCAGGCAGGAAACTGAAGTGAGGAGACGTGGAGAGCTTGTGGAGGAGCTGCAGCAGGAGATGGTTGATCTGAGGAGGAAAGATGCTGAGCTGGAGAAGCTCTCACACACAGAGGATGACCTCCTTCACCCAAACACCTACGCCTCACTCTCACAGCTCAGCCTTCACACATGCTCACCCAGCACACACGCACGTCCACCAACCTTCTTCCAGGAGGTGACGGCAGCCGTGTCAGAGGTCAGAGGTCACCTGCAGAGCCTTCTGAGATGGGGCTGGACCAAGATCTCAGAGAGTGTGAGTGAAGCTGATGTTCTGCAACCTCCACCTGAGCCCAAGACCAGAGCTGAGTTCTTACTATATTCACGCCAACTCACACTGGATCCAAACACAGCACACAGAAACCTGTTGTTATCTGAGGGGAACAGGAAGGTGACAGTGATTAAGGAATATCTGACATATTCTGATCACCCAGACAGGTTCGATTGCTTGCAGGTCCTGAGTAAAGAGGTTCTGACTGGACGTGTTTACTGGGAGGTGAAGTGGAGTGGGAGGGTCAGTGTAGCAGTTACATATCAGAGTATCAGTAGGAAAGGGAGGTCAGATGAATGTGTGTTTGGACACAACTACAAGTCTTGGGCACTGAGACGTCACAGCATTGGTCCTGTTTTCATTCATAATAACATCGATACATCCCTCTCAGGTCCTGTGTCCTCCACAGTGGGGGTGTACCTGGATCAGGGGGCAGGTACTCTGTCCTTCTACAGCGTCTCTGAGACCATGACTCTCCACCACAGAGTCCAGACCTCCTTCTCTCAGCCCCTCTTGGTTGGTTTCGGTCTCTGGACTAAGCATGGAGTGTCTGCTGAGCTGTGTGAGCTGAAGTAGCACAGAGACATGAAATGAGTCCTTCTGGTTTCCACCTGTCCTCCTGCTTTTGCTGTTAGCTGTGGACATCCGGCACTCTCCCCATGTCTCCTGTCATTCAGAAGGCCGGGGCAGGACCATGACTTTCATCGCTCTTGTTGTTTTTGAGTCAGGCCAGGCCCATAAAAATCGAAAAGTAAATACAGGCCCTCGTATGGCCGATACAGACACTTAAACAAAAATTTAGGTAGAACTATCGTACTGCATCCTGTAACTACTGAAGTTTAGAATGTTTTTTCTTGACCTATCCCTGTCTTTTCTATTCACTCATAAATGAAAGTCCAATGACCGCTGGGCACTCTAATGGGCCTCCCTCACATTTTCAAAAGCAGCAATGGTACCTGTATAAGTTAGCATCAACTTAGCGTCAACACGTTGGTCTCTATGCCACTGCTAGAGAAGTCGCCACTTTTGTTGTCTGGCTGATTGTGGTGGGTGTGTTTGCGACTGGTTTTGAGCGAGAGAGAGAGGGAGAAAGAGAGGAACAGAGAGAGGGGGAACCAAACATAATGTATGAGCTGCATGTCTGCTGATTTTGGTGCTGTCTGAGCTGCTCCACATCCAAAAACACGCGGCAGTCACATCCGACCGTAGCAACCACGTCCAGCTTGTTGGCGTGTTGTGCTCAGGGATGAGGTTTACTGTGTGAGATGACCCCAGAGGTCATGGAGGGACACCACACACCCTGAGCGTTTGGATCCAGAGCTGAAACGTTTGTATAGTTCCCCCCGCCAATTTTCTCTTAGATGTGTGTTCAGTGTGTTTGATTTTCACACAGCAGTAAGCTGCCCAATAGGCTTCAAAGAATGAGGAAACACTGAGTGGTAATCAGTCTGCTCGTCTCTGTGAAATGGAGGCCACTCCCTCTGTCTGCTGTGTGCACCTCTATCACAGCCACGTAGCCGCAACTCACACGCCCAGTCGATGCTGATCCATTGTTGACAGCCGAT
>OMPJ01045301.1:0-11301 GCA_900312935.1 Carapus acus
TTCTGCGCAGGACTGAGGTGTCGGATGTTGTTCCTGGTATCTGCTGGAGCCACTCTCCCAGTTTGGGGGTCACTGCTCCGAGTGCTCCTACAACCACGGGGACTACACTAGCCTTTATCTTCCACATTCTCTCCAGCTGTTCTTTCAATCCTATGTATTTCTTAATCTTTTCAAGCTCCTTCTTTCTGATGTTGGCATCTGCTGGTCTTGCCACATCTATCACCACCGCTCTCTTGTGCTCTTTGTCTACAACCACAATGTACGGTTGGCTAGCCAGGACCTATATATATATATGTATTATTCCAAAAAAGTGGGGAATAATTACAACTGCCATGTGAGCAGTCTCACACAAGAGGGCCCATCAGGAACATAATATTACAACTACTACCACCATCATTTTTATTGTTTTCATTATCATTTATTATTATTATTATTATTATTATTATTATTATTATTATCATCATCATTATTATTATATTATCATATTATTATCATTATGTAGCAGGATTAAGACACAATCAATGAAATTCTGTTGCACATTGTTGTTTTGTTGTTATTTAGGAAGTTTGCATCAAGTACGTCCCGTTCGGCATTCATACCACTCAGAGCACATGAAGTAGCCCTCACCTCAAAGTAGGAACTGCCTCTACAGTTACTACAACTCCGCACATTGTTGTTGCTCCTAAAGATTGACAATAGTGCACTTCCACCCCGTTCCCATTGTTTGACAGTGTTTAACAATCTGGTTAGAAATTCAACAGTTCCCTCCCTGAGACATCTCCATACATCCACATACATACATACATCCATGCAAACACAGGTATGTCGTCTAGAACCGTGGTCCTCAAACCCCACGGTGCCGGTCCGTGGGTCATTGGTTACTGGGCTGCACAGAAAAGATACAGAAGTTGAAATTTTTCTGTTTCGTTTAGGACCTGATTTTAAAGGACACTTTATTTTGGAAGGTGACTGCATTTTTTTTTTGGCAAGATCAGGACAGCTTAAGGTTGGGCCAGGTGGGTCAAACTATGGTTGACGGGCCATTACTGGCCTTTTGTTCTTGTAAATCTGGCCTTCCATCTATTAGAACAGATGATTAGTGCACAAATCATAATTATGACTGCATTCATTTGACCTTGGCCTGTAATGCCTGGTGTTCCACCAGATGGCCCATCAGGCACAGTGACTTCATTTTGCAGAGCCCAAGCTACTCTCTGTTATCATTCTGCCGATGTTTACATTTGATAAGTTTGCATCGTGTGCTAATGAACTGTAGCCCTGTCAAAGCACAAAAGTCAGTGTGGCCCCTAACAAAAAAAGCCCACCTCTGTTCCGAACACAACGTTCACTTCACTTCGCACCTTTCCATCGCAAACTTTCAACACCCTAACCTGCTGCACATCCCGCCCAGCTTTATCTCTCCTCTCCTTTTTATTGCATATAACCTCATGCAACTCACAATTTTGTGTTTCTTCCTTTGACACAATTTTTTTGTCAATTCTTAGTTTTTTTTGTTTACCGACTTCATCTCCCTGTCATCTCACTTTTTCTTCTCCAACTTCTTCCTGTGGATGCTCTCTTGTACATCCTAATTCCACCACCACCAACCCTCTTTGCCTTTTTTCGTCTGCCCAGAAGAAACACCATACATCTTTCTACCAGTTTCCCTTCTCAGCATAGCTGTACTCTCTCAGTCATCTGGTAACTGCGCATGATTTCTCAAAATCTGACCCAACACCTTCCTGAACATCTGACAACACTCCTTTTTGCATTCTTCTTCCTCTGCATTCATATATTTCCCTCCTCAGTTCAACCTAAGTTATTCATTTATTCATTTATCTGTATTGCTTTGATTCGCGTGGCATCCAGTGCAGGGCGACAAAATACGAATTTTATTGTGCAGGGAAACTTGCTTCCAAACTGTAGATATGACAATAAAGCTTTGAATCTTGAATCTTGGATCTACCAAAGTTTCAACCATCTATTCTCAGGCTCTGCTCTCACTTGTTTCTGCTCTACAGTGTATAAGGTCATCCTACATACCACTAATCAATGCTGCCATGGTCCAATCTTCCCCTGGCACCACTTTACAATCTCTGACCTCTTTCAGGTTGCATCTTGTATACAGGATAGAAATTACGTTTGTTTACCTTTTCCTCACTTAAACAAGTCACCCTTTGCTCTTTGGAAATATGTACTGACCACTGTTATTTCTATCCTTTTTGCAAAATACACTAACATCTGTCTCCCGAAGTTCTTTAACACCTTATCGACCCATCTATCTTTCCATCTACAATCTCATCAAATGATTGTAGAACAGTTTTCATCGCGTCCAACGTTGCCAGCCTTGTATATGCAATATATCTACTAGCCTTTTTTCCATCAAATCAGCTAGAAAAGGCTAGATCCATCATATGAGCTAGGTCCCTCCCATTACTCGTCATGGTTGCTACATTTAGTGTCCTGACTCTCACCTCCATGCAATTCCCATTCATTTTCTGTCGCTGCCTCTGAACTTCTCTGCCTCTGTCATTGACCAACATTAACAAAGTTTCCTCTGACAGTCTGGTCAATTGTGTCGGACGCAACGATATGTATGTTACATCATTATTCAAAAAGAAATCTGTGAGTACATCTGTTCAATTTGGGATGTTCTAAGAGAGAAAAACTGTCTTTCTTCTTCTTCTTTCTGCACTTTCTGCACACAACTATTTGTACCGGTATGCAGCAACTTAGTTTCATTACACAATTCAATTGCTGTAATGACAATAAAAGATTCCTGATTCCTGATTCTTGGTTTTATGTATCAGAATAATTTCATCAAGCATGCTTACCATGTTTATTTTGGTGTTAAAACCGATGACCACAATAAAGCTTTGATACCACACATGCTACATGCGTGGTCATGTACTGAGTATCCGCGTCATTGGAGCAAAGGCAAGAGAAGACAAAGAGAAAAGATACACTGGATTAAGTACATAGTTTGAATTAAATTACTGCCCATTCTGAAAGGGCCACCCCAACCAGCCTGTCGGCAGTGCTCAGGAGGTAAACAGCAGTCCCTCCAACCACCAGTCCATCCTCCAGTCTCGTGTCATTACTCGGACTTCAACTAACCACCCTCCAGTCCCCAGGCATGGTCCCTTACAGACTGAGCCACTGAGTTGTCTGAAGTTTGGAATTCTCATGGTTTGAACAAAAAACCATCGGACTGACCGCTGCTTCAGTGCTATTAATGTGACTGTGATGAACAGAGAGAATCAAAGAAGCCTCAAGCGTCCTAATCTTGAGTCAGCACATCGTCCAGGAGCACACTGTGATGAAATTCCAGTAGCAGTCTTTGGTGAATGTCCGATGAATATCCCTCCATTTGATTAATATATTCTGTTAGAAAACTAGTTTTCTTTCTCCTAAAACCTTTCTTGGTTGAGAACTATTAGCAAAAATCAGGTGATAATGTCACAAAAGTTTAAATGATTTTGTCTGAAGATTAGATAGAAAAAAAAAAAAAATCTAATTAGCATAACAACAAAAAACGGATGTTATTTTCGGATTCAGCAATGCAAAATGGTTCTGATTTTGAAAACATAGACAATTTTCATTTTTTTTGTAACTCTGTATAATAATAATAATAATAATAATAATTATGATGATGATGATGATGATGATAATAATAATGATAATAATGTTAAGTTCGGATACTGCAAACAGACAAGAAAGACAAAATGCTGATTCCAAATGAAACCAAGCATTGGAAAATATCTACCTCTCCACTGACATTGGAGAGTGGTCGATGTTGAATAAATTGTGGGTCACTGTCTCTGCTTTCGCCTGGTTGAGCTTTGTGTGTCTAGCAGGAGTTAAAACAGATGGAGACTTCTGGGTGGAAGTGGACTTTGGGGGTAGAATAGCTGTCATGGTGCATTTCCCACCATCACTAGCCTATCCCAATATGTCCACCTAGATTGACTGGAACTCTCCATTACAGCTCCCGCTGGATCCCCCTGACTTCAGCATGGCACTGCTGGATCGATACATACACTGAAAAAAATGTTACTTGAGCGCTCTGCCTTGTGTTATGAGTGAACACTGCTGTCTGATTCCTCTGTGCTTGATGATTAAGTGATAGCAGCAAATTTAACTTTCTCACCCAAGGTCCAACAACAAAACATCGCTCGGGTTCAGATCAGGGAGGCCGATCCTCCCAATCACAACCCTCCAGGAACTGCTGTCATTGCCCACGTGGGTGTTGAAGTCCCCCAGTAGAACGATGGAGTCCCCAGATGGGGCACAGTCTTGTACCCTCCGAAGACATCAAGGAAAGCTGGATACTCTGCACTGCGGCCCTTATTCTGAAACTACAGTAAGAGACCTGTCCGCAGCCCGAAGGTGCAGGAACGCAGCCCTCTTGTTCACCGGGGAAACCTCCAGCACGTGACTGCTGAGCTGGAGGGCTATGGGTAATCCCTTTCCAGCTCGTCGCCTCTCCCTGCGGGCAACTCCAGAATGGAAGAGAGGTCAGCCTCGCTCAGGGAGTTGGGATCCAGTGCCCAGGCTGTGCATAGAGGTGAGCGTGATTATCTCTAGTTGGCAATGCCCCACGTCCTGCACCAGCTTCGGCTCCTTCTCTCTCAGTGAGGTGACATCCCATGTGCCAAAAGCTAGATCATTAGTCCGGGGATTAGGTCGACAAGGCTAACCCCATTGATCGCCGCCCAGACCACAATGCACCGATATGGCCCCTCCCACAGGAGATGAGCCTACGGGAAGGTTGATGAGTAGTTATTTACGTTATCTACTGTTACATTATCTATCCTCTCTCTAATTGCCATGATTCATCACTGAATGAACTCTTTGATTGTACAAGTGTAAATTTGCCAGAAGACGCATGCAGCAGCTGCAGTTTTCCAGCGTTTCTGAGCTGCGTTGACATCTTTATTTTTGTGGATATTTTCCATATCTGAATCATACTTGACACTTTTTTGAAACAGCTATGTTCTCAAACAACTCAAAAATTATTGAAATGTTTTCATGGCAACTGCAGGTGCGCTGTAGAGAAGAAGCATATAAAAATGGTTTGCGTGAACATTAGCATTTTCACCTTGTTGACACAATTTATGATCAGAATTTGTATTAGAGATTTTTGAATTCCAGTTTTGAAAGCTTGTAAAGATTTCCTTGGGATTTTAATATTTAAATGTCAAATATTAGTTTCACACATGGAGATAGATGCAGTCATGTTAACAAACATGTCAAAAAATCTAGTTAATTGAATCTTCTTTTTCAGATTACCCGCACCTCTTCTCTATGTACAAATATTTTCTAAAACAAGTTCACATTTTCTCTTCTCAGATTAATATGAAACCATTGTCTCTGTCCCCATGCCGCTCTTTAGTTAACTGTCATGGATGCAGATTCAGCTTCTGGCTCAGTGTCAGTGTCTCTATAAAGCCTCTATCCGTAGTCTGGAGTGGGACTGAAACCTGGCACCTGCTGCATTTTGTTACTATGATCTGCAGTTCATCCCCATTTTCCATGATTGCTTGTTTCCTCTTTCCCCTCTCAGGGGTTTATGCCCCCTCTATCCAGGCTCCCTCACCTTTACCTCAACACAAATAAACAGTTCCACACAAACTCCAATTGAGATTCCAAGCCTGGACAGACATTCATTGTCTAAGCCAACTGGCTGAAATAAGGCCAAGGCCTGCATGCATGAAGACGGACAATGCACACGTTAGACTGCACACTGGACTCGTGGTGTAACCACTGTTATTGCCCCCTGACTTTATTTCTCTGAATCAGTGCAGATCAGACACTAAATTCCACTTTGTCCTTGGTTTCAAGGTGATTGTTTATATTTTATGGATAGTTTTAAACACTGAAGATTCATACAACATTCAACACAGCGACCATGTAATGAAAAAGGTGAGCATCAAGATCCAAAGCAGCAAGATGTTGATTAATTGTCATTAATTCAAATACAGCAGTAATTGCACATTTCTACCCTTCATTTCTGTACTACATGTTAGCATTTAAATCTATTCAGCCAGGCACAGTGATTACATCTGTCATACTTTGAACTAGTGCCCCAGCAGCTGTGCCGATTATTTGCAGCTTCTCCGCAACATCACTGTACTTAGCCTTGGGGTTGTGAGTATTCCAGGAAAACATTAACTTTGCTGTATTCATCGGAACTGAGGACATCTCAGAAGCCTGTAGGCGTGAAAGGATGTCATTACTAAGACTACTTGATGTACATGTACCGACAGAATGAAATTTTTCACTTGTACAGGGTGAATACAGAGTTTACTCAATGGTTATGGGGTAAGAAATCTTTCGTTGTGTTCAGACTCATTGCAATGGTTTAAAAGGTGTAAGTTGATTTGGACTGAAAACCCCTATTTGGTGGCAACCACACCTTTGCAAAAACATGTTTGGAATCTTATAATATAGTCTGGCACTATAGTATAGTATAGTATAGTATAGTATAGTATAGTATAGTATAGTATAGACTTCTCTCAAAATTTCAGGCTTGATTTACTCCGTAGAAGATGAACTTGACTGTGTATCTTTCAAACCGCCCCATGTACAGCACGACTCCTCCAGCGGTTCGACAAACTGACTGTCTGGGCAAGGATGAAGATCAAGCCTGCCAAGTCCAGGAGCCTTTCGATCAGGAAAGGGGTGAGGGATGACAGGACGGTGTTCACGGCTGGAGGAAAGAACATACCACTCTTGGCAGAGCAGCCTATCCGAAGCCTTGGGAGGGAGTACACATCAGAGCTCTCGGACAGGCAGATGGGGCGGACGAGAGAGGGGCTTGCAAAAGATCGACAACAGCCTACTTCCTGGGAAACTGAAGGTGTGGTGTTACCACTTCACACTTTTCCAGCATGTGATGTGGCCGCTGAAAGTAGGTGAAATTCCATCTTCCCTGGTCAGCAAGATGGACAGCATTGCCAACAGGTACATCAGGAAGTGGTTGGGCCTCCCACGCTGCTTCTCAGACACAGGCCTCTCCGGCAAGAACATCCTGCAGCTACCTCTGAAGTCCAAGCAGGAGAAAACCCACCTTGTACTCAAACTGAGGGATTCCAGAGACGAAGCAGTGAAGGGCATAGAAGGTGACTGTCCGCACTGGGCGGAAGTGGAAGGCCCAGGATGAAGTGGAGCAAGCTGTTTCCAGGCAACACAAGGAGGTCCTGGGGAGAGTCCAAGGCAGCCGGGCAGGGCTGGGCTGGGGGCAACCTGTCCAGTTCTGGTCCAAAGCCACAAGAGAGCATAGGAAGTCCATGGTGGTGGAAGAGGTCTCACAAGTGGAGAAGGACCGCTACCTCGTCAAGGCCGTGTCCCAGGGTAAACAGGGAGCATGGACTCGCTGGGACGATACCATCAACAGAGTCATAACCTGGGCTGACATCTGGTGAACTCTACAGTCAAGACTCAGCTTCCTCATGAGGGCAGCCTATGACACCCTTCCATGCCCCCGAAACCTTGCCTAGTGGTTCGGAAGTGAGGGCAAGTGCTCCCTGTGCAGCAAAGACAATGCAGGTCTCCAGCACATCCTGTCAGTTCGTACATGTTAACAACGTCTCCTCTGAGCACACTAGGATTAGACATGGAGTCCCGCAGGGCTCCGCACTTACACCAATTCTGTTCACCCTATATATGCTACCTCTAGGTGGCATCATAAGAAAACATTCCATCAACTTCCGCTGCTATGCTGATGATACGCAACTGTATCTGTCAGTGAAACCTGAGGAGACCAACCATCTAGCTAAACTCCAGGCTTGTCTTAGGAGCATAAAAGCGTGGATGACCCGTAACTTTCTGTTGCTCAACGCAGACAAAACTGAAGTTATTGTTGTTGGTCCAGAGCACCTCAGAAAGTCTTTACGTGATGACATTGCTACTCTGGATGGCTTTACCTTGGCCTCCAGCACCACTGTAAAAAACTTAGGAGTCATCTTCGATCAAGACCTGTCACTAAATGCCCACATTAAACAAATGTCAAGAACCGCCTTCTTTCACTTACATAACATTGCTAAGGTTAGGCACATGCTGTCACTAAAAGATGCTGAAAAGCTAATTCATGCTTTTGTGACCTCCAGGCTGGATTACAGTAATTCCTTATTCGCAGGCTGTAGCAACAAGACACTGAAGCCTCTCCAGCTTGTTCAGAATGCTGCAGTACGTATACCAGACAGGAACTAATGAAAGAGACCACATCTCCCTAGTGTTAGCTTCTCTCCACTGGCTGCCAATAAAATCGAGAATAGAATTTAAAATCCTTCTCCTTGCTTACAAGGCGCTCAATAATCAGGCACCATCGTACCTTAAACATCTGATCGTCCCTTACCATCCAACCAGAGCTCTTCGATCCAAAGGGGCCGGGTTATTAGTGATCCCCAAAATCAGCAAGAGTAGAAGGGCCTTTAGCTATCAGGCTCCTGTCCTGTGGAACCATCTTCCTGCATCAGTCCGGGGGGTGGATACCCTCACTGCTTTTAAGAGTGGGCTTAAAACTTTCCTTTTCGATAAAGCCTATAGTTCGACAGAACTATGCGACTAGAAACAGATGACACACTGAGTCCCCCTCGCCCCCTCTTCCTCATGTTCAATCTCCTCTCCCCCCCGCCTCACTTGCACCCATCCACCCTTTCCTGCATCCTTGTCTGGTAAAATGCATGTTACTAACTGGGCTTGTCTTGTGCTTTATTACCCCGTAGCCGGCAAGAAGAACACCACCAGTGATGACGGACCCCCGAACATCTGGGTCCTGCTCCTGCTGCTGCTGTGCATCCCTACACCTGTGCATCCCTACTCCTGTGTCTGTCTCTCTTTGCCTCTCTATCTCTCTCTCCTTCCCTCTCTCTCCTAACCCGACCGGTCAGGGCAGTTGACCGCCCACCTGTAGCCTGGCCTTCCCGAGGTTTCCAACCTTGATGGATGGTTTCTCCTTGCCACTGTCGCTAATGTGGGATGTGTTGGGTGTCTGTGTGTCAATCCCATAGCCCCTGGCTGTTCACATGCTGAGGAGCACTACCTGCTCCATCCTGTAAAGCGCCTTAAGATAACTCCTGTTATGATCTGGCGCTATACAAATTAAAAATCATATTGTATTGTATTGTATTGAAGTGCTGTTTGAGAATGTCAAAGACAAGCTTAGGGTCTTCAGCAGGCTTTAAAGAAGGGATGCTGCAGAGAGTCACCCTTACGACATCCTTAGCCTTTCCCACTAGTTTTGACATTATCTCTTTATGTGTTAATGGGGTGGAATGCCCCTTTTCTTCAGATAGACATCCATAACTTCCTCCAATTCATGTACTGTGTATTTGTCTGTTCCGTCACCCCTGAAGTGCGGAGGCTCTTTAACATCTGCCTGCATTACAAGCTTCATCCCTGTCAGATTCAACTCAGGATGACCCTCTCCCATATTTACACTTGTTGCAGTGGCACGTCTGTCACTCTGATTACCTGAAGTCTTTTGTATCTGGTTTGCGATGCTCTGTCCAATTTGATGCGCTAATTGGGATATTAGGTAACCTATGTCTAGAGAGAAGAAGTCTTCACTAGACTTGTGTTGCGTGGGAGAAGATGTGTCAGCGTGCATTTGAGAAGAAAATGCGGTACTGGGACTCTCTGGGACTGCACTGTACTCATACCTCTCCCCACATCTGTGACGTCAGTGACTGGATCAAGTGCTTGTTGTTGTGGGCTGGTGATGTCACGATGCATGCAAGTGGAAGATAAAACTGGGTGACCCACTGTACTGATACCTCTAACTGGAGTGCAATCACCCGAAAACCTGCCTTGCCCAAAAGTCATTGCCACAGCACCCTGAGGGTGCCTCTTGGCACCCTTATCATCAGCCATTTTAACCAGGTAAGTTAATGTCCCTTTTTTTCCAAAATCCCTGGGAAGTAATGATGGGCATTCCGGCTTTTTTTAGAGAACCGGCTCTTGCGACTCGGCTCACTGAAAAGAGCCGGCTCTTTCGGCTCCCAAATGGCTCTTCAGATTTTTTGGTGCTTAAATTAATTCATTACCAACAAAAATGTAAAATTATGCGCAAAATTAATTACTTGTGTAAAAAACATGCAGAATGTCAAATGTTTGCTGTAGAAAAACACTTTTATTAATACAATCAAGAGAGTGATCAAAAAAATAAATTAGAAAGTGCAAAACCAAACATTTGACTATTTACAAATTAAGTTAACACACAATTTTAAACTTTTACCTTTTTACTACAAGAGAGTGATCAAAAAATAAGAAAGTGCAAAACCAAACATTTAACTATTTACAAATAAAGTTAACAAACAATTTTAAACTTTTACCTTTTTACTACTTAACATACACTACAAAATCACATAACAAAATATAAATTACTATGTTTAACAAAAACAAAAACGATCTGCATCCAGATGACAGTTGTGTCCTTCAATGAAGATTGGCATTGAGGAACACCAAGTGCCTCAGCTTTGAGGGGCTGATTCTGTTCCTTCTCTCCGTTATTATCTGCCCTGTTTTAGAGAAGATTCTCTCTGAGGGGACAGAAGTTGCCACAATGCACAGTCTCCGTGCCATCACATGAGTGAGGCGAGGATAAACTGAAGCCTTGGTCTCCCACCAGCTCAGTGGGTCACCACTCCTTTGCAAAAGGGGCTCCTCAAGGTAGGATCGTACTTCAAGAATTGAATCTGCTGAAGGATTCCTTCTTGTTGAGTCTCCACTGGCTCTTTCTTCAAAGAACTTCCAAATAGTAGATGCTTGTGGCTCCTCTTCTTCGTGCTCTGCCTCTTCTCCCTCTGGACCCCCTGGCTCTGATGTTGGCAGGCTGGATCTGGCTGCTGCAGCAGTAACTCTCTGAAGCGCTTCATCAACAGCTCTGTTGTCGTTGAAGGCCAGCTTCTTGAACCTTGGGTCCAGAATTGTGGATTCTGATAGAACCTTGTTAGACTCAATTTTGTGGAACTTTCTGTCCATGGAAGCACAGAGAGCAGCCACCAACTCTGACACTGCCCCTGTGGTCACTCTGGTCTGGTGCTCAGCTGTCACTCTCTGCTGACCTTTGCAGAGGATTAATACTTTCGAGGCTGTAACATAGCTGAAAAAGAGTAAACAATAAGTGTTCAAATTACGACTTGTTTTATTAAAAAAGTATATATTATTACTTCTGGTCATGTCTAATCCACTTTTCATAACAATAACACAACAACTATTACGACTACTACTAATATTAATAATAATATTAATAATAATGTGATAACATTTGTGCACTATACCTGTCTGCACTGATCT
>OMPJ01045302.1:0-75354 GCA_900312935.1 Carapus acus
TTAAACAGCTGATCGTCCCTTATCATCCAACCAGAGCTCTTCGCTCCGAAAGCGCCGGGTTATTAGTGATCCCCAAAATCAGCAAGAATAGAATAGGGGGCAGGGCCTTTAGCTATCAGGCTCCTGTCCTGTGGAACCATCTTCCTGCTTCAGTCCGGGGGGCGGATACCCTCACTGCTTTTAAGAGTGGGCTTAAAACTTTCCTTTTCGATAGAGCCTATAATTCGACAAAACTATGCGACTAGAAACAGATGACACGCTGAGTCCTCCTCTCCCTCTCTTCCTCATCTTCAATCTCCTCTCCCTCTCCGCCTCACTTGCACCCATCCACCCTTTCCTGCATCCTTGTCTGGTAAATGCATATTACTAACTGGGCTTCTTCCCCAAAGTGTTGTCTTATGCTCTATTATCCCGTAGCTGGCAAGTAGAACACCACCAGTGATGATGGACCTGCGAACATCTGGGTCCTGCTCCTACTACTGCTGTGCATCCCTACACCTGTGTCTGTCTCTCTCTGCCTCTCTACCTCTCTCTCCTTCCCTCTCTCTCCCAACCCGAGCGGTCAGGGCAGTTGACCGCCCACCTGTAGCCTGAGGAGCACTACCTGCTCCATCCTGTAAAGCGCCTTGAGATAACTCCTGTTATGATTTGGCGCTATACAAATTAAATTGTATTGTATTGTATTGTATAATGGGAGCTTTTGCAGTATGGGGTTCACTCTAGGGCTGTGTATTGGCAAGAATCTGGCGATACGATACATATCACGATACAGGCGCAATGATATGATATATTGCGATATATTGCAATACTGTAGGAACAACGATATACCGAATTTCTTTCGAAAGAATTTAATTGTAATTACTGTAGCACAAAGCACACACAATGCTGTTACATGCTTAACATCAGCTTGCTGAAGAAATACAAGCATTTGCAGGATTGAAGAAAAAAAATTGTTAACAATGTTACATTGAAGCTGTAGATATTTGAGGAAAATTTGTTAAATTTTTGTTATTTGTTAAAATATTAACAAAAAATGTAGACTGTTATTGACAAAAATTAAGTACCAAGCTCTGCAATATCACTTTCTTAGTGTAATCTCAATAAAGGAATTTACCCCTCTGCCTAAATAAATAAAAACTTGCACGACTCAACAAAATTAAATATAACTTTATATAAATATAACTTTTTTCTGCTATTAATAAGTTTCTTTCTGCTATAAGGTTACGGTAGTTAATATCTTGAATAGTTCGTTGAACAGGATCCACCTGTTAGCCTGCAATGCTACATTGCCATGGTGTCTCGCCACATGTGCTTGCAAATTTGTAGTATTTCCCGAGTACTTGACTCTGGTGTTGCAGAGTTTGCACACCGGCTCTTGGCTCTGTGTCATAGTCGTGGCTCTTGTCATAGTCGTAAATGCCTTCCTTTGTTTTGAAACCAAAATATACCCAAACATCAGCTTTAAAAGTTGCTGGAGTTGGCCTCTCGTCCTCAGCCATCGCCGGTGAACTGTTATATATGTTTTTATGTGAACTGATCTCGCGGTATTTCACTGTTCCTTTGGCGCGGAGGACATATCGACTACTGCCTTTGAGCGGCCGGAGGTTTAATTCCAACACAAAAATTAACAAACGCCATGAATATTTGCATGTTAATTGTTCATTTAAAAAAATCGATACAGTGTTGTTGAATATCGATACAATGTCAAATAGAATATCGCGATATTTATGTGTATCGCTCTTGGAGTCAGTGCGAGTTTGCCTGTGACGCTTTGAAAAGAGGTTTTCCACGCCCAATAGTTTCAGGGTGGTTGTCGAACTCCATTAGACCAGATGTGACCACTCCTTTTCTCATGAGGTATCGTGCGACATCTGGCACGGCTGTTGTCTGCTGTGGAGACTTGTCAAAACCCCATCTCTGTTGTGCAGGTTTACTCAGGTATGTTGAATTTGCCTGTGAGTCTACATGTCTCTTTCTCTGTGTTTGCAACGCTTGCGGGAGTTGTGTGCGCTACTTGTGGACGTATGTGCATCGATATATGTTCTGCTGCTTCACAGTTATGTTGTACAATGTACTCCCTTGTTTCTTGTGCAGCATTAGATGGTGAGAGGGATAAGTCAACGTCGTGACGAGTCTGACTCTGTATTCTCCTCAGCAGCCGCGAACACTGCTTCTTCTGTGGCAGCAGTAGCTGCTTCTTTTTCTTTCTTTAGGATGTGCTTTTTTGCCTTTAATGCCCCTCAGCAATTGTGCTTCTCTCTTAGCATATGAAGTGTGTGCACGAGCAGCTTCGGTTTTGGCTTGTGCTCTGAGTGCAGCAGAGCTTGCTGATGATTGATGACTTGACTTGCAATGGATCTAGTCACCAAGGACTGTTGCATTTCTTCTTTGTTACTTTGATCATCCATCTTGCTTATTTGGATGATGAGGGCAACGATGGAATCAGCGTGGGGTAGCTTCGTGAAGAACTTGGTGTGTTAACGTCTTTTTACTGTTCTGCCCTCACTTTAGTCTGTATAGTCAGACAGATAGTTAACATTGGATTAATTAAGCGGATTGTCTTTCATTCTTCTTTCTTCAGTTTTATTTTTCATAATCCTTTGATTGTCCAAAATCCTCATTTTTGTAAAAAGATGAAGGTTTAACCCAGCTCTGTGTGGGAGCAGACTCGTACTCGATTTCACCCTGGTGGTTACCTGGTCCATCTCTCTGAACGGTCCGACCGCGAACCAAATCAAAAAACGCCAGAGGGCGGGACACTTACTGTGTATTGCGGGCGTAGTTGTTGCTTTTCCCATGTGAATCAACCATACCTTGCAAACACCGTACAAAAACAAAATCTTGCACAGTTGCAGAGAAGAATGCAAGACATTTCCAATCTCTCAATTTATCTTTCATGAACAAAACTCAAAACCTACTGCCAGATTATCCTCACAAGTACGGCTCAGATGGTGGCTGTGCTGACCATTGTTTGAGAGGATGAGAATATACCGGGCAGCTGCAGTGCAGGCACTACTCAAGGTGAGCCCTTGAACCCCATGCCTGTGACGCCCCAGGTGTGCAGTTGTTTGTGAACATTTTTTTGTCGTCTTTTGTTTGAGTATAAAATGATGTGCCTATGGTTTGATACCATTTAAAGTCAACAAGTTGGTTGTTTTTGGCAACCACACTGGAGACCTGTTATGGTTGGAAGTGTCTTTCCCTAATTGTCCTTAGCACTGAACACATCGGATATTGTGATGAGAAAATTATCTTAAGCTTGGGTAGTAGAGCAAGATGATATTTTTAAAAGATTTGCACTGCTGTGAGATGCTGAAGAAAGAAAGAAAGACAATTTTCTTTTAACATTTAACAGAAGTGTATATGTTCTGTGTATATGTTGCAGTCACAAGAATAAAATGGATTTTCCTCTGCTTCTTCCTCTCTCTTGATTCTCTTTCTCTCCTGCTTCACCCTTTTTTTTGTTCACGCGTGCAATCTCTTCTTTTTTTTAGTTTTCTGTCTGTCTTTACACACTGCTGTGTCTGTCCCTGTGTGTTTTAAGAATCTTATCTCACCGTGCTGCATGTGGTTTGCTTGTCCAACCACTAAAGCATCTGCAGCTGTGACTGTAAAAAGATCAAACGTCTGTTTATTCTTTCCTATTCTCGTAAAGGTTTAGTTTTTTGTGTGTGACATCAATAGACTATAATTGACTGTTCACAATACCTACCAGGGACTTAGCTGCCAGTCACAGTTTGTTTTTAATCAATGTATAGCTGAACCGTTTGTGGTGTTTCAGAAGGTATTTAGGATGCTGTGATGCATGTAATGAATTATAGCCCGTTAATCTCTGATGCACCTTCTGTGACCGTGAATATCTCTCCTGGAAAAAACTAAAGGTTTTTGCTTGGGGCTTCAGTTTTTCTTTAATTTCACTCAGCCACCAACGTTTCTACCATCTAATATTCAATTGTTGATTTATTTTATGGTCAGGCTGATACTGCTGTGTTGGAAGAGCCAGGTTTCTCTCAGCGAAAAAAAAAAACAGCCAGCTTTTCATTCACACTGACCACCTCTTTTTCAAATACTAAGGTTCAAGAGTCTGAAATTGCTCAGGTATAATTTTCTGTGCACAAAGATAATTATTCTGTTTTCACATTTTGCTTACGTCTGCTTTATATAGATACTATTTGTTTATGGCCACAGATTTTGGGCATCCGAAATATCAGCTTCATGGTCAGAAAAACAAGGGTGAGTGTATGATCAGTGACAAAATTGTTGTTAAGTGGATGTGTTTTGATCAATGACAATATTGTTGTTAAGTAGGGGAGACATGGGCATGTTGTCATACTTTTTGCATTCTTGTGTATTTATTCGAATCAATACATCAGATTGCAGTCTACAAATGTGATCGGTTTGAAATAAGAACTTGAAGTTCCATTTATGTAGGCTATAATCAAACAAAACCAGAAACAAATGTCCTTGCTAGTCAGACTTTTCATCCGAATTACAATTCTGGCACACATAGATTGATTTGCCAGGGGTACATCGTTCGTGGGGCCACCCTTTGCAGATTATGCCCTCCTCCAGCTCTGCTTTGAAAATCTGCTGTGGTGAATTGTACCCAACCACTGTAGTTGGGACAGGTGTCTGACTCTCTGTTTTAGCTGCTGTGTATTTCTTACAGTATTGAGCCAAGATAAGGTAGCTGACATTAGCCCTTACATGCACACGTGGGGTCACAAATTACCCTATGGGTTGTTATTCTGCTAAGTCTTTATGAAGAAAAATTGTAACATATTCATATAACAATTATTCCTCAATAAACATGTTTGTGATGTGAAGCAATATTTCTCTTCATTCATGTTTTCATTCATTTTGAGAAAATTCTCAAAATTTTGAGAATTTTAATTGGGGTCAAAAATGACTTCACTCGTGGAGGAGAGTAGGTGTTGGCAGGTTGCGCACCCAAGTCCTTTACAGTACTCATGATTGATTTATTAGCCTGTCACCTGAGTCGCCTGTCTCATTGCCCTCACTGCCATGTTCTGTTTTTCTTTTGTAATTCCTTACCATGTCTTCTCTCTTTCCCCTCTCCCTTAAATCACCGTTATTTTCTGTAAAAGTAACATTAAAATGTCATTATGATAACTGCTAATCAGCACACTTTGTTTTAAAGTAAATCACATTTCTGACATGTCCCTCTGAGATAAGTTGTCACATGTGACAACTCACCCCAAGATGGCTGAGACAACTTTCCCAAAGTACCATATTTGCCAAAGGTAGCCCTATCTTAAAGTTGGCTTACACCAAAACAATGACTGAGATATGACAAGATGCCTTAATCTCTCCTCTTTCAAGTCCACATAATTCATTATGAAGATTTTTGTCTGAAAGAGGGTTATTTTGGAATATATGAGGTTAATATTTTCAACTTTGGGATGTTCAAGATGGTAACATGATACTCACTTAAACTCACCAGGTGCTACTCTCTTCTCAGACAGGACATGACCTTGTACAAAGTAAAAGAAAAAAAATACTATTTCACTCCTTAGTTGTCCCCTCTGGTGAGGAGGATAACTGCAATGTGATAACTTTCCGGTGTGACAACAAGCCCTGGTCTCCCCTACCTTCAACATTTAAACTATTGGTTGTGACATGGAATCAGTATAGAGTAGGTTAAAAGAAATCAGGAAGGATCAGGAATCTTTTATTGTCATTACAGCAAAGGAATTGTGTAAAGAAACTAAGGTGCTGCATTCCAGTGCAAGTAGTTCAAGTGGAAAAGAGAAGAAAGAAGAAAGAGAGGATCTATATACAGGAGAATATAAACACACAATATATACATTATAAATATCGGTATAAATAACGATATAGATAGAGATAGCAGCGCTGATGAGGTGGGAATGTCTAAAGCTGGTCGGAATAAATGTAAATGCATAAATGCATTTTCTGTAAACTGTTCTGTTCTAATACTGGTGTGGTGATTTATGGCAGCTGGGTAAAAGCTGTTCTTAAGACTGGTAGTCCTAGATTTGATTGCCCCAAAACGCCTGCCTGAGGGCAGACGTTCAAACAGTCCATGTGCCGGGTGTGACAGGTCCTGGAGAATCCTTTTTGCATTTCTCCTGCAATGGGAACTGTCGAGTTCTTGCAGTGAGAGGAGAGGGCTAGAAATAATCCTCTGGGCAGTCTGGATGACCCTCTGGAGTTCAGGATTTCAGAAGTCTCTCTGAGATGTTATATCGCCTGAGAACCCTCAGGAAATAGAGTCTCCTCTGAGCCTTCTTCACCTGTCCAGTAGTGTGAGGTCCCTGGGTCAGATCCTCCCTGATGTTGACTCGGAAATCAGAGACCCTCTCCACACAGTTCCCATCAATCAGCATAGGCATGATGTTGTGGGTCCTCCATCTGAAATCAACAACAAGCTCCTCGGTTTTGTCCGTGTTCAGGAGCAGGTTGTCGTTCTGGCCCCATTCCGCCAGCCGCTCCACTTCATCCCTGTAGGCGGACTCATCATCTCCAGTGATGAGCCCCACTACTGTGGTGTCATCAGCAAACTTGATGATAGTGTTGCCGTGATGGGTGGAGGTGCAGTCGTGGGTGTAGAGCAGTGTTTCCCAACCTTTTTTCTGCCACGGCACATTTTGACATTGTAAAGAGTTCCACGGCACACCCGCAAGTATTCCACGGAGGGGGGGCGACATTTTTTTCGGGCGGCCACGAGTTGTCGACGGGGGTGGGCGGGGCGGCACGTGACTACTTTCTACGTGGCACACCGAACGACTTCCCACGGCACACTGCACACCGGTTGAAAAACACTGGTGTAGAGGGTGTGGAGTAGGGGGCTCAGCACACAGCCTGAGGTGAGCCTGTGCTGAGGTTGATGGTTGTGGAGAGGTGCCGACCTACTCTGACCCTCTGGGTGCTCTTGGAGAGGAAGTCCTTGATCCAGAGGCAGGTGGAGTACAGGAGACCTACGTCCAACAGTTTGGACACCAGCTTGTGGGGGAGGATGGTGTTGAAGGCAGAGCTGAAGTCTATGGAGAGCAGCCGTGCGTAGCTCCCCTGCTGTTCCAGATGAGGAAGAACAGCATGGAGAGCCGTTTCCACTTCATCTTCAGTAGACCTTCAGTAGACCAAACGTCAAACGTGTCAATCGTGGGCGGGATGAATGACCTGATGTGCTTTTTGACAAGCTTCTCAAAGCACTTCATCACCATAGGGATCGGTGCAACTGGTCTGAAATCATTAAGACTGCCGGGAGATAGTTTTTTCGGCAGAGGCAAAGGTCAAGTCAAGTCAAGTCCCTTTTTATTTGTATAGCCCAATCTCACAAATTACAATTTGCCTCAGACGGCTTTTTACTCTGTACAGCAATAGAACATCGATTAAGGAAACCCCCCAACCCACACAAAACAACCCTTCAACAGGGAGAAAAAGGAAGAAACCTCAAGATGAGCAACAGAGGGGGGGATCCCTCTCCCAGGACAGACAGACATGCAATAGATGTTGTGTACAGAAACACAGACAATATACAACAGCAATAAGAAAATAGCAAAGATAGTGTAGTTTTATAATATAGAAAAAAGAATGCAGCGAAGCGGACGGCAAGCAGCTTCCAGAGGCCAACGGGAGAAAGCCAGACCAAAGCCATGACCACCATCGCAATGAAATCTGAGAGGAGGACAGACTCCGGAATTGGCAGCGACAGGTAGGGGAGCAGAGCATGTCCAAGATGGGTGATGATGCAGCAGGGGATGCCTAAGACAAGAGAGACAGGGAGGAAGACAGGGAGAGAGGGAGAGAGAGGGAAGAAGAAAGAGGGGCACACAGCTCGGATGCTCATGAGCCTGTGGAAAAAGCAGGGGGTTGAGGAGATGCATGGGCTGAACAATTTCAATGATCAACAGTATCAACAATACCATATCAACAGTAGATAATAATCTGAATAAAAGCTCGACGGCAGGATAGTACTTGGTAAACCCATTGAGACAGAAAATGACCCACCATGCAGTAAGTGGTAAATAAAGAGTGAAATTCAGGAAGCTACTTGTAAGTTAAGCTAAACAAAAAAAAAAAAAAAAAAAGCAGTCCAGGCCAGTTGAGTAGAAGGCAGGCTGAAAGATCCTCAAACTTGAAGGAGGTAAATCTGCCATTCTTGGGACTTCAGCTTGGCCTCTCCACTTCTTACACACAGGACAGCAATGTTGATGTCGCCTAACTGTTTCTCCACCCCTCACTATGCAGTACTTCCTGCGGAGCTCTGCGAAGACACGTTCAGCTCCAGGATGATGCAACTGAGCATAGCAGTGCTGGATTAGAAGCTTTGTGACTGGGTGAGAAGGGTCGAGAAGGCAGAACTTCAGAGCTTAAGCTATCACGCCTGCGGAGTCTACCTCCCACTCTGATCAGGTCGGAAGATGCGTTTTACTCAGGAGCGAGGGTAAGTAGTCGGCTACTGGAGGGGATGGCCTTTCCTTCTTTCAATAGGGCAAAATATCCTGGAAAGCTCTCTGCTTGAGCATGACTTAGCAGGGCCAGCCCTGCCTTTCGGAAGTCATTGGCAGCAGGATGGTCGGTGAGAGCAGTCACCCCATGCAGCGACTGTGTGGTGGCTTCCAGCAGCTCCTGGTAGGAGTTGAACTGTTGAATGTCAGGTATTGCTGGATTGGTCGGCCCCACCAACAGCCCGCAGAAAGCTGTCTTCCTGAGCTCAGCTATTTCCTCGGTGGGTTCTGCCACTGGTGACTTCGGCCAGTGGTTGGCCGGCAGTTGAAGGAATGATGGCCCTTGGCTCCAGCGATTCTCTCCGGCAAGCTGAGCCAATGTCTTCCCTCTTGTGATGTCATCGGCAGGATTGGTACCTGAGTCGATGAAGCGCCAGGAATGTGTGTCAGAGACCTCTTGTATCTCTGCGATTCTGGTTCCGACAAAGACTTTAAACCAGGATGAGTCCGAATGGAGCCAGTTAAGGACAGTAGTGGAGTCTGTCCAATACATCACTTCCTGGGTGTCCAGAGTGAGCTCTTTCTTTAAGACCACAGCCAACTGTGACCCTGTTAGAGCTCTACACAGCTCCAACCTGGGGATCGAGAGCTGCTTCTTGGGCGCCACTCTTGACTTCACTGCCAAGAAGGCTATATTGCACTTGTCCTTCACCTCTGTCAGTGCGCAGATAAGCTACCAACCCATATGCGCGCTCAGAAGCATCACAGAACACATGAATGCTCCGAATGCTGTTACTGCAGTCCAGACTGGGGTTGGTGTAGCATCTCAGCAGGACGATCTGTGACAGCTGGGACAGTTCACTTTCCCAGAAACACCAGGCTTGGAGCAGATCCTCTGGTAGGTGGGGGTCGTCCCAACCTCGTTTCTTTTGCACAGAGATGTTGTACGATGACCTTAGCTCTGGTCGTGTATGGAATGAGGAATCCAAGAGCATCATACTGTTTGGCAAGAAGGCGGCAGATGTTGCGCATAGTTGGCTCTGGACGTTCACTCTGTTGGTGTTTGCACCGGAGCGTATCAGACTTATACTGCCACACGAGTCCGAGAGTGCGCTCTTGATGATCGGCTGACTCTTGGGAAAACCACAGTACACTGCTCTCCGATCGCGACTCTGCTGGTGAGTGACCAATAACTGCTGGAACATTACTGGCCCATTGCCGCAATTTGAATCCACCCTCCATGAGAAGAGACTGCAAACGATCCACCAACTTCTTCGCCTGCACCTCTGAGGGGAGACTCTGCAAACAGTTGTCGATGTCGAAGTTGCGTTCCACGGAGAGACAGGCATCCTCCTCCGGCTTTGTGTGCTTCTGGACATGGGACTGCAGTGCAAAGATGGCGCAGCATGGACTGCATACAGTCCCGAAAGGCAGCACCTGCCATTGGTAGACAGTAGGCTTGTCATCCGCTTTCATGTCTCGCCATAGGAAGCGGAAGAAGAGTTTGTCTTCGTCGAGCAGACAGACCTGATGGAACATCCCTTTCACGTCGCTCCTGATGGCAATGGGGTGATCCCGGAACCTAAGGAGGACAATGCGGGCCCTGGCAGGAGGTGGTCACTCAGGCTCTGACCCTCAAAGGTGAAGGAGCAGTTAAAGACTACTCTGTCTTTGCCGTTATGGTGAACCATGTGGTGTGGGATGAACCATGAATGGTTGCTCTTTGCTGCTTCTACAGGTGGCACAGGGGTAACATAGCCAGCATCAAGGAGTTTATAGATCTCCTTAAAGTAGGCTGCTGCTCTTTCTGGTTGTCTGGCTAGCCTCTTCTCTATCCCATGTAGCTGAGCCATGACAGCTTCCTGTGTAGCATGGAGTGGGGGACGATTCTCCTTCCACAATAATAGGGTGGCATAGTGTCTGTTGGGGTTGAACACCCCTGATTCGGAGGAATCAGACCACATTTTTTTATTACCTTTTGATGCTTGCAAGGGAAGCGCAGTTGAGGAGCACGAAAGGTCTCTGTTAAACTGTCTTCAACTTGCTTGCCTCTGCTTCACTCTTTTATTTGGGAAAGTGGGAACAGTTGTCTGCAATACGTCATTATCTCCCTGAACTGATGACGCTGGATGTCGTAAATGCACAACTGGCTTGAGTAAAAATAAAATCAAATGTCATAAATCATTCTCTATAAATGAAGAAAGCATTCACAGGTCAAGACACGAACACTATTTTTGAGTTCCAAAAGTAATGTAGACAAGTTGGAGACATTGTGGAATTTGAGTAGTAAATGAATACGTTTGAAAAGAATCTTATTCCAACATCTCCAACAGCGTCTCACTTCATCCACTGTAATCCTGATGGTTTTCTCCTCCAGCTTTCAGATGACCTCAACATCTTGTCTGGCCGCTCATTCCTATATGGTAAAGTATCCATTTGCCACAGTCTTTCGACGTGACTGACGAGCTCGGCTTCAGGTGGGCCACAGGAAGTGAAGAGACGCTGCTGCGGTTTTAACCCGTGATGCAGGAATCTTGAGGGACTATGTAGTGTCCATCCGAGTCGGGTGCGCACAACAGCAGGTCCACCAGGGGGACCCAGACGGACTGGTTCCACTGGGGTGATAAGATGCGGATTATCTGACCCGATGAGCAGCAGTGGTTGTGCCTCCCTTATGTCCAGTAGTGGCAGGTCACGTAGGTGATGGCACTGTGCCTGCAGGGCCTTCACTGGGTACATATGGCGGGCGAGGCAAGTTCCTTGGCGGTGAAGGCTCTGTGGATCTGGAAAGACTTGTCGGGCTGTGACGCAGGAGATACAGTGAATGAAACAGCAGTGCCTTTGATGTTGCATACTTCTTGCCGGACAGTGCGGAGTGCTAGGTCCTCAGGTTCACCTTGCAGCCCCAAACGATCTGCTGCTTCACACAAGAGTATGGTGCGCTCCGAACCATCATCCATTATTGCGTAGGTCTCAATCACCTTGGTACCACTCTTCAGGATGACACGACTCTGGATCCCAACCTCTCGAGAGAGGATGGACTCTCTTACACTCTGGAGTTGCCTGTGGGGAGAGACGGCGAGCAGAAGTGGGCTTATTACAGTAATAGCACCTCAGCTCTGCCGTCACGTGTTGGAGTTTTCCCCATTGAATGAGAGGGTTGCGTCCTTGGCCTTCAAGCCGCGGTCTCTCACTGTTGTATCGGCATATGGGCCAAACAGTAGTGCAGAGCACCCAGCCTTCTTGGAGGATCTCGGGGGGGGTACTTGAGCGTACCCCACCTGGGGACTCCATCGTTCTACTGGGGGACTTTAACGCCCACGTTGGCAATGACAGTAGTGCCTGGACGGGTGTGATTGGGAGGAATGGCCCCCCTGATCTGACCCTGAGTGGTGTTTTGTTGTTGGACTTCTGTGCTAATCACAGTTTTTGTCAATAACAAACACCGTGATCAAACATAAGGGTGTTCATTTGTGCACTTGGCACCAGGACACCCTGGGCCGGAGGTCAATGATCGATTTTGTAATCATGTCATCTAACCTCCGGCCGCATGTTCTGGACACTCGGGTGAAGACAGGGGCAGAGCTGTCAACTGATCACCACCTGGTAGTGAGTTGGATCCGCCTGTGGGGGAGGAAGCCGGACAGATGTGGCAGGCCCAAACGTATTATGAGGGTCTGCTGGGAACGTCTGGTGTCACTGTCAGAGACACCTTGAACTCCCACCTGCAGGAGAACTGTAAACAGATCCCGTGAGAGGCTGGGGACATAGAGTCCGAGTGGACCATGTTTTCCACCTCCATAGTCGAAGCAGTAGCTGGGAGCAGTTTGGAGAGGCCATGGAGAGGGACTAGCGGCCGGGCTTGAGAAAGTTCTGGCAAACCGTCCGGCGCCTCCGGAAGAGAAAGCCCGACCAACACTGTTAACAGTGGAGGCGGGGAACTGCTGACCTCAACTGAGGATGTGGTCGGGCGGTGGCAGGAATACTTCGAGGATCCTCAACCCCACTGACATGTCTTTAATTGAGGAGGTAGAGGCGGTGGACTCGCTCATCACCCAAGCTGAAGTCACCGCGGTAGTCAAGAAGCTACACGGTGGCAAGGTGCCAGGGGTGGACGAGATCCACCCCAAGTATCTCAAGTCTCTAGATGTTGCAGGGCTGTCATGGTTGACATGCCTCTGCAACATCGCATGGCAGTCGGGGACAGTGGCCTTGGACTGGCAGACTGGGGTGGTGGTCCCTCTGTTTAAGAAGGGGGACAGGAGGGTGTGTTCCAATTACAGAGGGATTACACTCCTCAGCCTCCCCAAGAAAGTCTATGCCAGGGTGCTGGAGAGGACAATCCGGCCGAGAGTGGAACGTCAGATCCAGGAGGAACAGTGCTGGTTCCGTCCTGGCTGTGGAACACTGGACCAACTCTATACTCTTTGCAGAATACAGGAGGGAACATGGGAGTGCCCAACCAGTCCACATGTGCTTTGTGGACTTGGAGAAGGCATTTGACCGGGTCCCTAGTGGTGCTCTGTGGGGGGTGCTCCAGGGGCCTCATTTACTAACTGTGCTCAGAAAAGCTTCTATATTTGATCGTGTGGACGAGCTGAAAGAACAAAAAAATCTGCAGTTACTAAACGTGCGTACACCGGTCGCACGACCACACCTGCGCAATCGGCGATGATAACTGTCACCTGTGCGCAACTGCCGCGCTCGTGCACATTTGGGGTCATTTGCATGAAGAAACGCCCTCAATTGACCATATATGGTAGGGACAATCCCCTTTTAAGCATGCCACTGAATATTCTCTTCCAAACCGGCAACATGGAGAAAAAGGCGAAGAGGAATAACTTTTTAGGCACAGATTCTTTTTAGCAAAGTAGAGGACCACCAGCAACAATAGTTTGGGACACTAAATTCAAATATGTCTTCAATGACCAAAACTGCAGCTTGGGAGTAGGTGGCAACAGTCGTAAACGCTATTGGGTCGCCCAAGAGATCGGTGACAAAAAAAAGAAAAAAGATCAAGATCCCTGCTAAAAAACGCCTTGCAGCCAACAGATCTATTGCACCTATGTTGGTGCCGGCGATGGCATGAAATCCCTGCTTGATTTCTATTTGTTGGTGGTGTTCGAATGGGAATTGAATGTACCGTTGGCTGTGAGATGCCACATATGTCTCCGATCTCCCGTTGGAACGTCCCGGTGGATGAGAATCCCAGGATGGACACAACCTGAATGTGCACTGGGATAGCTTTGGAGCGTTTTGTCTCCCGCTTCAACATAGGGTGTAAATCACAGCACAGATCCATATAGTATATGTTTTGGGAAGCGGTACCTGCCGAGGAAGAACTCTGTGTTTCCCGCAAACACATCTGCGCGGTCTCTGAAAACGCGCTCCCTGCGTAGCGCACGGTGCTCTACATCCTCAAGCAGCGCCAGCCAGGCCATGGTGCATTTAAAGTGTTGATAATGGGTTCTGTCACAGCTGCTTTTTATAGCTTGTCTCACCAATTATTCAACACATCTGCTTCTAATTGAAAAATGTATTTCCTTCCTTCCCTCCCTCATTCATTTATTCATTGGGGGGGATGGGAACCGGTGAGGAGTTTGAGACTCTGTATGGGCTCTATTTGTAGTTTCACTGTTCTACCACTGCATGTTGTGCTAGCGCAAGGTCAGAGGCATGCGTAGGTTTGCACACGTTTCTACGCACACGTTCGAATTGGTAAATGTCATACTTTGTCTTAGAATGTGCTACTTGCGCACTTTTACATGCGCACGTATGGTTGATAAATGAGGCCCCAGGAGTATGGAGTTCATGGCCCCTTATTACGGGCTGTGTGGTCTCTATACGACCGGAGCAGGAGTTTGGTCCACATTGCCGGCAGTCAGTCAAACTGGCAGCTGGATAGCACAGTGGTTAAGACCGCTGACTGTAACACTGCACACTGAACATCCAGTAAAGGTCCTTAGGCAGACCCCTGATGCCGATACGCCTACCTGCAGAGTTGCCTTGTTCATGGGTGCCTCTGCCCTAAACTCAGCTTAGGGGTGCCTCAGAAAGAGGCAGCCCCTTCACTCTCTGGGAACCTCCATGGTGTGCATACTTCCGTGTGAGAGAAAGAGTGATAACAACGAATTTCCCTCCAGGGATTAATAAGGGCACATTATTATTATTTTTATATTAATAATAATGCCCTTTGTCACCGGTCCTGTTCATCATTTTTATGGACAGGATTTCTAGGCGCAATCAGGGTCCGGAGGGGGTCCAGTTTGGGGACAACAGGATCTCATCGCTGCTTTTTGCAGACGATGTTGTCCTGTTGGCACCCTCAGACCAGGGCCTCCAGCGTGCGCAGGGGCGGTTTGCAGCCGAGTGCAAGATGGCGGGGATGAAAATCAGCACCTCTAAATCTGAGGCCATGGTTCTTGACCGGAAAAGGGTGGTTAGCACCCTCCGGATCGGAGACGATATCCTGCCTCAAGTAGAGGAGTTTAAGTATCTTGGGGTCCTGTTCACGAGTGAGGGTAGAATAGGACGGGAGATCGACCGACGGATCGGTGCAGCGGTGGCAGTGATGTGGTCGAT
The DNA here is from genome assembly GCA_900312935.1 of Carapus acus. NCBI lineage: Eukaryota > Metazoa > Chordata > Actinopteri > Ophidiiformes > Carapidae > Carapus > Carapus acus. The sequence goes on from OMPJ01045302.1 coordinate 15,015, forward strand.
GTACCGGTCCGTTGTGGTAAAGAAGGAGCTGAGAAAGACGCCTTGCCTTGAGACGGAAGGCGAAGCTCTTGATTTACCGGTCGATTTATGTTCCTACTCTGAAAGGACAAGATCTTGGGTACATGCAACCGAAATGAGTTTCCTCCGCAGGGTGGCGAGACGCACTCTACGTGATAGAGTGAGGAGTTCTGCCACCCGGGAGGAGTTCAAAGTAGAGCCGCTTCTCCTCCACATCGAGAGGAGCCAGCTGAGGTGGTTCGGGCATCTAAACCGGATGCCTCCTGGACGTCTTCCTAGGGAGGTATTCCGGGCATGTCCAACTGGGAAGAGGCCGCGAGGAAGACCCAGAACCCGCTGGAGGGACTATGTCTCCCAGCTGGCCTGGGAACGCCTCGGGGTCCTCCCAGAGGAGCTAGAGGAGGTGTCTGGGGAGAGGGAAGTCTGGGCTTCCCTTCTGAGACTGCTGCCCCCTCAACCTGGCCCCGGATAAGCAGCAGAAGATGGATGGGTGGATGGATGGATGAATGAATGAATGAATGAATGAATGAAACAAACATGAGCACGCAAGTGCAGCACAGGAGCAAAAAGGGAATACCGGCAGCAGACACTTTTTGTGTCACCAGAAACACAAATCGGGAAGCACAAAGAGTAAACAAAGGGAAAATGATCTGGCACGAAGCAGAATGAACTCGGGATGAACAAGGACAAACAAGAAAAAAAGAAAAAGAAAGTGCAACATCGGTGAGACAGTGAGGCCAGTGAAGAGGAAACGGCAGAGACGACACACCCATGCCAGGGACAGACACATAGAGGAGCACACACCCATCCATGGAGGGGAGGACAGAATGTGAGGGACAGACCACAAACAAATGGAGAAGAATTGTTGCAAACAGAAAAAAGAGGCTGGTGTTACCACAGACACTCACAACCGACCCGATTTAGAGAAAAAACCCTAAATGCTGCTGTTTTGGTTTAGCATATTCAGATGTTTAGGAACAGTTAGTTTGAACCCTCATTAGCAGTCATCAGTCTACTTGTGCTTACCGGTCTGTCTGTCTGTCTGTCTGTCTGTCTGTGGACAGGTTGAAGTATTAAGGCAAACCAGCAGTAACAACTTACCATCAAGTTCACTCCGGAGCAAAAGCAACAACAATAAAAGCACGGCCGTCCAATTCCTGGCATTTTTCTTGGTAGATTTAATGTCTTTTGCTAAACACAGTTTCTCTTATAACTGTGAGGATAACAGTAATCAATAGCCAACATTGATCTTTGCCTCTCAGTATTGGTACTTCAGACAAAAGGCAACGTTTCACCTGCCCTGGACTGAGTGTAAGGAGTAGTTAGCCTTGAATGAATGAATGTGCACTATACTGTTGATGCCACAAACACACACACACACACACACACACACACACGCACACACACACACACACACACACACACACACACGCACACACGCACACACACGCACACACACGCACACACACGCAAGCAACCTCTTTCCATTGATCAGAAATGAAAGAGAACACTTTTGCCACCTCTAACAGAGTTCCTCTCTTGTTATTGAAAGTACGAGTTACACCAAATCCACCCAAAGCATATTCAACCTACTTCACCTCTATTTGTATTTCCTTAGTGTTCGTGTAGTTCGTTTCCCCATAGCAAAACATCCCCTGCCCTGCCTGAGTTTCTGGACCCCACATCTCAGCGTTTCTCATTTGGATTCAAACATTTCTTGTGCTTTAAAAGTCCAAACTTCCCCTAGTCTGCCTAATGTGCTCTTTCAGTTAGCCTGAGTGTGGAGTCAGCGAGTCAGTGTGTTGGCAATGGGCGAGCGGACTGGCAAACAGCTCGTGACTAGAGTAACACTTCCTCATTATGTCACCCCCTTTAAACAGCACAGGGCTGATTGACGCTTCCTTCGCCACTCGGCAACAACAGCAGCCCCACCGTGCTAACGAACAAATGAACCCTCCGCCTGCTTCAGACGCGCATTTATCTCCCACCCATTCTCGGCCTCCAGATTAGTGACTCAGTCCTTCTTCACTGTCATGAATATACAACCATAATAGAGACACACTGCCTGGGCGTCTCACCCCAAAACAACTATGTCTCTCCTGACATCCACTGTGCTGTGTTTGAGGACAGGTATCATTTTTCACATTAATAAGGAAGAACTCTCAGCTCAGTGCTCCATCGCTCTCTTGTTAATGTTAGTTTTCTGTGATGGGTTATGTTGCAGTCAGAGTGCAGATGTGAATTATCAATATATTATGGAGGTAGAATCTATTAACATATCATTTCTATTGGGGTGTCCCATGGCATGCGAATGCATGGTGGTGAAGGAGACCACCGCTGTGAAATGCTGTGCACATGCGAACCATTCAAATCTTACTGCTGGTGTGCGTTTAACAACCCCACCAACCAAAAAACAAAAAAGAAAACAAATAGGAAAAACAAAAATGTGTTGGTCACGAAACAGAGGCTGGCTGAAATCATAATTCTCCCACAAATATGTAATGTTTAAACTGCAACTTTAACTGCATCCATTCCCCATGTATATAAATCATGTCTTTGACAACAACAGAACAAACAACATACTGTAGGCATCACGTTGTTTACCATAATTGCTCAGGTAATTGCAAGCCAATCGTTACACGTGAAATGACCAACAGCAAAAGGCTACCTTGAAGTTTGTTAACGATTTTCTGCACGCTTTGGAAAACAAATGAAAGCAGTGGAAGACATTACCTGTATTTGTTGGTGTGGCAAAAAAAGAGAATAAAAGAGCAAAGGAAAAGGGTTGTTTTTTGCCCTTGTGACTGCAACATGGAGGGATTTATTTAACCGCTGTGCCTTAAACCAAAGGAGGTTTGTTTTCTGCTCCTGCTGACCATGAGGCTGAGGTGACTACTGTTGCCTGCTCTGCTTCACAGCAGGGGGTCTCCTTTCTCTGTGTCCATTTGTGGCACTTTCTTTGCCATCATTCATTGTGGGCAGAAACATCCACGCATCAGGTCCTCCTTTGAGGTAATTCAGAGCTCTGCCAGAAAGTCTCCCGAACAAGTGCAGCTGTCTTGGCAGGAAGCCGTGAACCTAAGCTGCGATGTGATGTGTGCGACATACCTTTCTCTCTGCAGTCGCTTTCATCACGTTTGTGTGTAGACGTTATTAGACAGCGCAGGACAATCAACCCAGATGTTTCAGGTGTTGCTTGACATATCACTAAGTTGTTACTTTTTCCCTGTTTTGAAATTGCGCGAGTTGCTAAGACAAAAACACAGACACATTTGCCATCACTGTTCCACCTGACGGAGACGAGCTAGAGAGAAGAGCCGCACTCTCAATAGGATCCTGTGTTGTACTGCAGCAATGACTCTTTTCTAGAATAATACCTGCAACCTGAACTCAGTCCTCGACCTGAATGTGAAGCAACACACGTCAGCATGTGTTCTGTTGACAACATTTGTTCACACTAAACTCAGAGTTGAGTTGATGCGCCTGGGTCAGGCAGAGATTATTTCAATTTGCCTGACAGATTCTTGGAAATTCCCTTTGTGTTTGAGGTCATCACCACCTGAATTGTGCACAGTCATTCAAAATTGGCTGCATTTTTCCCTGATTGTGGTGAGAGACTCCAGCCACCTTTCATACCTTTAAAACAAAGCCAAAGAGTGAAGGGACTGCATGCTAAGGACCTGCTACGTCTTTAGATGTACAAATCAATGATTTACTCTATTGCTCTGTTGATGAGATACCTCACCATAGTTTTTTCTCTATTTTTTGTCATGTGAATTAAAAGTAAAACCCTAATACACGCCTTTGTCACCTCATGGATGGTCCTATTGTAATGCCATCCTCCATGGGGTCACCAATAAAATATTGGACATGCTTCAACATGTTCAAAAGCTGCCAGGGCTCTCATCCACACCAAACCCTGGCTACACATCACTCCCACCCTTTAACAGCTACACTGGCTCCTAATGAAATACAGGATAACCTTTAAACTTCTCATTTTCACCTACAAATCCCTGCATGCACTCGCCCCTCAGTAGTTTACCAACCTCCTTCCCTTTCACCATCCTTCACGCAACCTGCGTTTGCCAAGCTGGATCTCCTCACCATCCGCTGCACGAGAAGATACACCTTTGGGAGCAGGGCCTTCAGTGTGGCAGCCCCCACCCTTTGGAACTCGCTTGCACTACATCTCTGCCAAGCCCAAACCTTAGAGTCCTTTAAATCTCCGCTGAAGGGGTACTTGTTGTCCCAGGCCTTCGTCTGCTAAATCTGCTGTCTTGTTTTGTTTGGTTATGTTGTTTTGTATTGTAAAGCGTCCTTGGGTGTCATGTAAGGCACCATATAAATCGAAATCATTATCACTATTACAAGAAAATATAGAACTACATAATCAAAGCCGACAGCTGCCAGACGATTTAGGGTTGGAGTTTCAGTTTGTAGGCACATTTTCAGACATGGAAGGACAAATTTTAGAGGGACAAAAGGACAAATACAGAGGAGCCTCACAGTTTCTCACAACCACTAAAGGATATTCACTCCAAGGGGACGGAGACAGTGATCGGTTATAACGTGTGGGCAAATTGAGATTGAGAGTTTCAATGCCGTGTCATGCAAAAGATGCAGAAGTACAACTAAATGCTGCTTACGACTTGATGGAGAGACAATATTGATTGGATATTGATTAAAAAAAAAGCTGAGCATATTCCCATAATGTCTCCTTTGTGCCATACCACCAGAAGCCGAGAATTGCAACAAGTGAGTCGCCCGAATATTTCTAGTCTTACAGAGATTCAACCCAAAAGTTGCTCCTGATCCTGATACACAGTCCACACAATGTAATAGGCATTGGCGGAAATATTGATAACACTTTCACACCCAACATTAATAGGCCAAAGTATCTCCCTCATATCTGGGTGCTGTCCTGGAGAGATGCCTGTCTGCATTCTGTCCAGCAGGTAGGTCTCCATCCCGCCAACTGCAAATTGTCACAAGCCATCATGCTTCGGCTATTCGAGACAAAGCTTGAGTTCAATAACATCAAATCTAATAAAACTGCTGTAAAGACATTTTGTTGTCTAGATCCCTGAATCAGTCACCCGTTATTTGCACCGTTGTTGGAAATGAACAGTGTTCCTGTCTGTGAGCTGTAAGATGGGCAGATTTTGATCCAGTTACAAGATATTGGTGTTTGAGCACACAGCTTGTTCCCACACCTTACCTCGTACTGGTTACAAGCTTGGGACGCCTAATACCACGGCTAAATGATGTTTTCCTGTGTTTGGGCAATGAGATTCAAGCCTCTAGCCAAACACGTGGAAAGGTGGATTGACTCAGGTTGTATTTCTCTTGTGACATAGTGGAATTTAGAATCCGTAGCCATTTGAATCTTCTAACAATGAGAGAATCTAAAAAACAAAAAGCAAAAAACAACTGTAAGTGGATTGCACAACCTTTGCATAACTCAACATAGCTGATTTTCAAGTCAGTAATTTTATGTTATGTTCCTTTTATGTAAATTTGTCATTTATCTTGGGTTGCTGTATAAGAATCAATAATCTTGTGAAGCATAGGACTGAGACTAATTATTTGGTCACAAATTTAATTCTGAAAAAAGAAACCTTACCTTCTTACTGCGAAATCACTCACCTTGACTTGAATAGATTGTTTAAGATCCAAGCTGTGTCCACTGGAAGGAACACATTTATTTGAAGCTGACCCACAAACCACAGGTGGCAATTTGAGTGCTCCTGTGCCCTACTTTGGAAAATTGGAAAAATTCGGAATTCAAAATGGAAAAATTCAATGTTGATTTTCATCAGAGCTGTTGTGCCCATGTTGACTCTGTTCAATAATGGCGACCCTGACAAACACCAAGTCTCTGCTCCTGCTCAGGTCTATTAACCATTTCTCAGATTTCTGACAATGAGTTGTAATATTTGTGTAACACTTCCCTCAGTAGCTATCACAGAGACCTGAAGTGAAATTACAATGATTCTTAAAAGTTGAAAATTTTAACCAGTTTTAGAGCCCTGCAAGCATGCAGGCCTTTTAATATCAAGTCCAGAGCATTAGAACAAAAGCGCATCGCACACCAGCTTTCCATAACTCATCATTGTCATAACTGACAAGGTCTCCAACCAAACAAACTGACAAGGTCTCCAATCAAACAGAGGTGATCCTGTGAGAGACCTTGAAAGCTTAAGTGGCATCTGAGACATTATGCCCATTGGCTGATTGAGAGGTGAGGTGCGATTGCTTGGTTTCCGCTCACACGGCGACACCAACCAGCCTTGACGGCTTCACAGATGAAGACAGATTGGGTGCAATGACACAAGTCGAGTTTAATTCGCTCTTTGCCAAAAGGGACTGGTGATGACGGGGGAGAGATATGTCACGAGCTGGAGAGTCTAACTCAATACGTAACAAAGCCTAAAGGTGCGGCTTTGATCATCTCCGTGAGAATTGTTTCCCTCCCTGGTCGATTCAACCCGAGTGGACCTTCAAACACTCACAAAGTCCTTGTCGATTCCACAACTCTTGAGGTCTCCACGTGAGTCACCCTCAAGGTGAACTAACCATTACATCGCTCATGTTTATGTTTCACAAACGTGAGGAACCATGGCGACAAACCTTGCCACTTTCATTTCACTGCACATCCAATGAACATGTGACCGATGAAACTCTTCAACCAGGAATCTTGAATTTTGTTCCATTCTCTCCATCTCCTGTTCCTGGAGCAAATTCTGCTCCTCAAATCTCACAACACCGTAACTTCATTTATACACACACTCTGTCGCTTTCACCCTGCTGTGATTGCCGCATTTTGCATTCACTGAGTCCACTTGTCAAAAACCTGCCCCAGCTGTGCCATGATGATAATACCACTTCACTGAATCCCAAATCCCAAATCAATTGTGCACGGAGACACAATCTGCTACTCATCAGTGGCTTGAGCGTCCATCGCTACTGTAATCTCGTCTCATTGAATATGTCACCAACAAAACATTTTTTGCTGAACTGCACCGTGAAACGTGCTGGTTCCTCGTGATCCAGCGTCATTGACCTGTAAATTTGTGTCAGTTGTTGGAGACGTCTCTGCATATTGACATGCAAGTGGAAATCAATACTGAGATACATTGATTATTATCAGTGTGTGACTATAATATCAGTTGTGGTTGGTCATTAATAACTTCCTTATAGACTTTTTTTGATTAGATATTGACTATCTTGACTACAACGGGCAAGAGGATAATCTGATGGCATCAAATCAGAAGAAATCTCTCTCACAACCTCTGTGCTTCACAAGAAAGTAGAAATGTACTTCCATGTGTGACTAAACACACAGCGAGATGTGAATCCAAAGTTGAGCAAGTCAGTATGGGGGTTTGCAGCTATTTTCACCATTGATTCCAGTACCTTCAACCTTGAAATGATTGTTTACGATCACACCAAAAAGCAGCACTTGCCGAAAATATAAATGCTAATCCCCTCAGAATCAACACATACAACAGAAGATCTACCTTGAAAACGCAAACGTCGTTCAGCATGTGACCACATTCTCACGTGGGCTCATTTGCTATGGAATGAGAAGTCCTGATCAGTGTCGCCTGTTCCGTGTCTGCGTGGCTACGCGTTCAGAGGGATGAACTGCCTCAGTTTACTTGTGACTGGCAAAGGCCGTCTCCATGGAAACATACACAGACGATGCTTTATTGGTGCAGTGCTGTTCAAAACCTGCTCAAGGGAATTTTATCACAAGGAAGAAAAGCAAAATTGCCCATTGGTAACAAGATGTTATGCTTGTTGCCTTATTTGGTCTCGCTCAACCAGCTTGTTAACTGACTACATTTTTAATGAATTCAAAGCACTTGCTTGAACCACCAAGTTTTGGTGCCAGTGTGTGTATTTGGAGAAAGTCACACCAGAGTGCAAGTATCATAACAGGAGTTATCTCAAGGCGCTTCACAGAATGGAGCTGGTAGTGCTCCTCATCATGTTAACAGTCAAAGTCAATGAGATGGACACACAGAGACCCAACATATCCCCCATTGGCGACAGTGGCGAGGAAAAACTTCCGTAAAAGTGAAGAAACCTCGGGCAGGCCAGGCTGCAGGTGGGTGGTGTGTTGTTTAAATGTTGGACAGCAGGAGATGTGCTTTTTGAAATTCTCTCACCTGAAATGATCGAATCACACGTTTCCCGTTTGACACGTTCTCCTTCTGTGAACAAACCCACTGGTGGGTATATGTGTCTAACATGCCCACTTTAGCATTGCAGCTGTCCAGCTAACGTGGGCCTCTGAACACTCGTGCTTCCTTCTACAACCTCGCTGGCTCCCCACTCCCCGGCCCCCCTCACACAGCATTAATGTGTATGTCTGTGAACCTTCATTCTAACATTCATGGTGTATGATCATTTCTTGACACATTGCACAGATTTGCGACGCCCATGCACAAACACACCCCCTTTCTCTCTCTCTCTCTCTCTATCTCTCTCTCACACACTAACACTACAGGGGTGGACCTCCACACAGACTAAACCACACTCACACTTTAAATGCACCAACACCTAATTAACATTTCTGAACGTGGTATGTTAAGGAGGCGCTCAACGGCTCCGTTTGCAAATGTGCACATATGCTGCTCAGTTAACAGGAAGATACTGACCACATGTTAAACCTTTTCGGACGCATACGCATTCTTGTTTAGGATTGCTGAGAATGGCAGGGGAACTATTGCATCGTACCTGTGCGTGGAGGAGATTTAAAACAATCTACGTAGCCTCTCTGTGCAACCATCTTATGGACCCATTTGTCATTACTCTGTTACATGGGCAAAGACTTCAATTCCCCTTCTTCCATGACTATGTTGCCGGGATGGGACCAAAAACACCCCTGAATCATCACAGAATGAAGCAACGCTGACAAAGAAATATCGACAGAAGGAGAATGCGCTGCCTTAATTGGGAGGACAGTTTTGTCAAGAATAATGTTTTGCACTTCTTTGTCCAAACAGCATTTTGTAAAGCAGCTTTGAAGTCACAGAGTGATTCGTATTTAAAAGAAGGGACAAAGTCAGTTTTTCATCCCGTATGAAACAGATTTATGTTTTTAAGGCGTGGGACACAACAGAAGTAGTTTTAACTCGGAGATGTGCTCAGATTAGTGTCCAAACATTATGCAACATGTAACAAAGAATTTCCAAGTTGGGATGTCTCCAAGTCTCCGTTCTAGTATCTTTGGGAGTTACATATGACTTTGCATTTTTAACATACACATGCTGTTACTGGATTGCTGGAATATGAGGACAAAGCATTGCAGCACTTCAATGTCCTACCCGTCTGCAGCCAGCCACCATTTTTGGACGCATGGTTGGAACTGGAGTCGGCTCACATGGGAGCTCATTTGGCAGTCGAGCTTGTCACCTGGGAGTGTATGAAAGCTAAACCTAATGAAATGCACACAGAGCAGCCAAAACCTGCTGGCTAACATCTGCTGCAGTCTACAGCAACTACCAGCACCATTCTCAAAAACAAAAATGAAAATTAAGAGAAAATTCAACCACTAATATTATAATACATGCTGCTCCACACTTAAAATTGCAGGTCAATATAATGTCACATTGGAATTGGAATAATCCAAAAGAAGAGAGAAGCGAGTCAATTTCTTTCTCTCAATCTCTCTGAAAGGTTGTTAAAGCAATTGCTGTTTAGTCCCGCTACAGGCCTCCACATAAAAGTGGGAAACAAAAAGAGCACAAAACATCTTCCACAGGCAGTCTGCCACCTGCTGAGCAATTTATTCTTTGGTGTCGTTTCCCTGTCTCGCTGGATCGTTTTTGTCTTGTTGGATGGCACTTGTGTCAGTTTTCACTTACGTCTGCTACGTCTACTTCAACTCTGCTGCTTTTACTTTTGAACTCTTTTAAATCAGTTTTAACCCTCAACTTTCATTATGCCACCGACTAATTTGCAGCCTTTTGTTGCTGCAGCTCAAACACCCTGATGGCAATCAGGAATAACTGTACCAATTTTTTCTGTTAATGACTGGTAGAAATAAATGACCCACTGGATCATTTTGGAAAAGCCATGCTGCAGTGTCACTGTTAATATTTAGTGTTGACATTCTGCTGATCTGCTCTAAAACTGCAGTTATTCACTGTCAGCTCAGAGCCTCCCATCTGCTTTGTAAAATTAGCCCAACCAATTAGCCTGAAAATTAGAGTGGTCAGATCAGTCAATAACTGATAAGAGGGCGACAAACAGCCACTGAGCAGCTTCTCGAATGCCAGCCCAATGCTCTGTCCAATCGAAAAATGCAGTCGATTAGCCTCAAGTGTTCCGCACAACACAAAAGTGGTTGCAAAAGTCTGACACATGAAATGAACTCAGCATACAGGGTACAAAATCCAGCAGTTTTGTTTGTAAAAACACAACTTTGGTGAGAGTGTGATCTAGCCATTTTTCTATTGGGACATCTTCAAAATACCTGCTGAGTTCTGCTTTGAACCCATAAGTAGAACATGCAAATAAGAGGCCTCTATGCAACACTTTCATCTAAAGCAGTGCACACCGTGGAACCGTGGAAGGTGTCATCCTGCTGCTCAGGATCAGTTAGTACATCTTTGACTTAATCAAGGAGACGTTGACACTTCCCATGCACGCTCATTTTCACCTTGCATCAGGTCGGAATTGAAAGATGAGACTGGCGTGACATATGCTGGTGACTGCGTTTGGCGCGGAGACTACCTGCTGGGAAGGTACAAGGCAAACTTTTTGTGTTCTGGCTAAAGCCTGCATCTCTCAAGGTATGCAGAACAACACTCGTGCCGGAAAAACACATTTTTCACACAATTTGACTTAATGTATGCTGACAAAATTAAACTTTTTTCCTCACTGCGCTTGTGTTGCAGCCTCTGTTTGGTGCTCCAATTTCTACATCTGCCCTTGGGAACGAGAACTAGCAGAGAGACGATAGTTTGTGGTTCATAATGAGTCTGCACAGATGAGGAAGAGAACAAGAAAGGGGCCCTTTGTTTCAGCTGAGAGGTCAGTAAGAAATTAGGGTAACATCTTCACTATAACCATTTGGCAAATATTCCCTTGATCTCAGCATGGAAACAGCACAGTAATTACTTGGATTATTGCGTGCTGCTTTTTAAAGACCTTGTTTATATTCTATCTTAAAAACGATTTACTTCAGAGCAGCCGACTTTGACATTCATGCATAAAAGTACGAAAATAACAAAGATGAATATCAGCTTTGCTCAGTTGGAAATACAGCTGTATGACTTTAAGCACGGATTAGTGTTTCAGTTTTGGAAAATACATCATAAACCCAGCTGCAATTTTGCAGTTTGTAATTTTTCCTTTAATCCTTAAAAGTAGGCATTTTTACAATTCATCCTGATGTTAGGAAGATACCGCAATTGAGATTTTCCAAAGTTCTTTGCTGATTTACTCAATATTCCGGCTGCTGAAACATGAACAAGTGATGATTGCTTTTAAGGATTTTCAAGTGTTTGCTTGAGGCAATTCATTTAAAGATCCGGTATGATGTGAGGAATCAGAAATTCCATCCAAATGTCTCGGAGCTGGCACAGCTCAAAGTTTGCATCCGACAATTCAGCCTTAACTCGTCGAAAGGATGTGTTTTCTGGCTACGCTAGAAATTCACAGATATTGTGCTCATTTGGTGGAAGCTGGGCCTAGTGTCTATGTCAGCATTGTGCATCAGCCAAAATAGCCAGGCTTGGTACAAATACATCTTCATTTATTTCACATACATTGTTTTTTTTTCACTTTTTGAATTTTCACAATCTAAATGATTCAACAACAAAATGAGGAACTACCACAACAAAGTCCAAATTTCTTACGCGGCAAAAATGATGCAAATGTCACTGTAGGAAAATTGACACATGTAGCTTCCCAAACCAGCAAAGGTACAGTCAAAGAATTAAAAAGAGACGAGAATAGCACAAAAAATGTGGTTCATATACATACTTCAATCAGTACCGGCTCATCTTCATGATGATATATGTCTCTTGTTGGATTCTCAGGACTGATTCTTGCAAAATGCTGAACATTTGTGATAAATAAATATTTCATTATCTATTTCCATCGATAAATATATATTTAATATATTTCTAGGATTCAATTAGGGGAAAAGGTACAGATAATCACCCATAAAAGCCCTTGCTGATTCCGTTGAAAAAAAAAAAAGGAAAAAAAGTCAGGAGAAAAGTCTTGCTGCACATTAAGAGTTAAATCAATTTTGGCTAATGTATCCCATGAATATTGCTATGAGTAGTTCTTTTTTTGATGAATATGTTCATATATGTACATAATGAAGCATTAGGTACACATATGCAAAGTACTGAACATACGAAATTGTGATTTGTTTTGATTTGTTCAGAGAGTAACCATGGCGCAAGACTAAACAAAGTAGGTTAATATCTTAGATACAAATTTGTACTGTACATGGTTCAGCAGAGTCTGTTGTTCCTACGCAATACTGAAGGGTTCATTTTGGGCATAGAAATTTCAAAAAGCCGATGAATGACACTCAGTCCCTTGGGCCCCTTGATGGAAACAGTTTTCATCTCTTGTCCAAGGTGAGGAAGTTGCCCACTGGCAGTTATGTAGGATGTTCAACTATGTGCTTTTCAGTATTCAAAACACAGTATCACAGATTTATGTCAAGATCCATTGAATGTAAATGTCTTGCGAGTCATTTGATGCTGCGTCATAATGCAACTCCAATTTTCACAACCTCTCTCCCCATAGCGGTAAAAGTTGAGTAGTCCTTTGCTGAAAAAAAAAAAAAAAAAAGAAATAAAGAAATAAAGAAAGAGAGAAAGGAAAAAAGAGGAAAAATTACACAGTCCTTTGGGCATTTCCACGATCCGGATTCTTGAATTTATAAAATATGTCACATCATTTTCATATTAAATCGACGAGGACCGGCTTGTCCCTCTGCCAAGTCAACAGTGCCATCTGACTTTGATCGAGGCACGTATTCCACGTCAATGTTGTTTTTATGTTTCCCTTTGCCCCTGCTCCAGACAAAGAGAAGCAGAAAACAGAACAGGACCACTCCCAAGAATGTGAAACAACCCATGGCTGTTGACACCAAAATGGTCTTTAGGTCCAACCCGAGGTTGACGTTGGTCGTTACATTAGCGGTGGCATTGGTTGGATCAGTGTAGTACTGGGTCCTGTTGGCGTATAGAGATCCGAGACTTTTCACAGCCAACGAGGTCATCAGGGTGTCATTTCCTGCACTGTTGGATGCGAGGCAAAGGTAAACCCCGCTATCTTGTATCTCTGCAGACTTGATCTCTAATGTGCCGTTGTTGTGGACAGTAACTCTTCCATGGCTTCTACTCGACAGGACTCGCCGACGGGGCGACAACCAAGACACAGTGGGCCTCGGTGTTCCCTCAGCACTGCAGCCCAGCATGGCTTGTTGCCCCTCATCGACGGTGATCATCTGTGTTTTATTCTCACGGATTTTTGGCTTGGTGCATGCAACATAATAGGACAGGAGAGTCTCCTTAAATTCCTTAAAATGTCGACCCCGGATCCCTTCAGGCTTGCTGCACACTGGCTGTGATTCCCCAAAGTATATTGGAGGTGTTTTCTGTAGGGTCCACATGAGACGGCAGTCACACACTAAGGGATTGTGGTCCATAAGAAGAACCCGCAGGGTCTCCGGAGATTGAAAAACACCCTTTTCCAGTGTGTCAAGTTGATTGTGTGAGACATTGAGGAGCCTAAGTGAGCGTAAGCCCTGAAAGGCATAGAGCTCAATGGTGGACAACTGAGCACCAACTAGGTGGAGTTCCTGCAAGCGGACCAATTCCATCAGCATCCCGCTTTCAATATGACGGATCTGGTTGTAAGAAAGGTTCAGGTGTGTCAGATATGGCAAATGCTTTAGGGCTTGGTAGGGAAATATGGACAGATTGGTATTGGTTATGAACAGAGTTGTCAAGTTGAGGCCATGAAGTGTATTAGCTGGCACAAGATCTAATGAGGGCCAATTGTCGATCTCTAAGTGTTGTAACCGGAACAGCTTTTTGAATGAGTAAGGGTGCAAAGTGCTGATGCTGAGGTATCGCAAATGAAGGCTGACCAAGTTGTGCAAGTGAGATAGCGCCTCGGTGGGTACAATAGTGAGATTGCACCGTTCTAAAGTAAGTATTTCCAGACTTGAGAGTCCACTGAACGCGCGATGGGAAATGTAAACCAAGTCATTATCGCCCACTTCCAAAAATTTGAGATTGTGCAAGTCCTGGAACATGTAATCCAAGAGGATGACGATCTTGTTGTCGCTTATATCCAGTCGTGTAAGGTTTGTTAAACCTGTGAAGACTCCCAGAGGTATGAGCTTGATACGATTGCTCTTCAGACTCAGCGAATGCATGTTAAAAAGGGCATTGAACGCCCCGGGTTCAACATAATTAATAATATTTCCACTGAGGTCAAGTTCCTCTAGCCCTGGAAAAGCAGCAAAGTCATCGGGGTTGATCATCGTCAATTTGTTCTTACTCAGGTCCAGATGTCTGGTTTCAATTGGAATGCCATCTGGGATGGTGGGCATACGTTTGCGATGACAGACGACTGCCTTGCTCTGCGCTGAGCATTCACAGCGTGAGGGACATCCCAGGGTAGAACCCACAAAGACTGCCACGAGGGCCAGTCCCAGGAATGGTTGCCAGCATGAGATGACTGTGTGCAGCATGACTTTGCTCATACAGTCGACCATTCTGTCACGGTTCTGCAAGAGAGAGAGAAAAATGGGCAGGAAATAGGTTAGTGCCAAAGCAAATCCGGTTAAAAATCCCTTAGCTTTTAGGAGAAAAAATGCCTTGTGGAATTCATAAAGGACTACAAAACGCTGAATACATCCAGCAAACATGATGTGCATTTCATTCTAATTTGAAGTCTTACGAGTCAGGAGGAGCAGACATCTGCTCGGAACACAGGATTAAATTGCAGACAAGTGAAAACTGTGGGTAAGTGGGTTCACAAATCATCCAAAACATACTAGCATCCAGAATATTCAAATCAAATGCAATATTTCATGCAATACACCAGATGTGACAACATGTCAACGTTGCTGCAAATTCTCTAGTGTGCATATGTGCACATCTCTGACACTCTCATCTCAGCAGAGTACATGAAGCTGAGCAGACCTATTTGAAACACATTTACTTATGTTGGTAGGCTGACAAACAAGTACACCATGGATCATGAGCACATGATGGTAACTGGCACTGACTGCTACTGTTTGGTACAAACAGACTGGGAAACCACGTCGCAAAAAGCAGAAACCATTGCTGCCTCATTTGATGTGTTATGGGCTGTACTAAATTTAAACCATGAGAAGAGTAATCTGCATTTTCTCCCAGGCACTTAATATGCTAATGTTGCAGTGCACCAACAGGCTCACCCACAAATAAGCATTACTCAAAACAAACCAATAAATGAAGATGAACGGAACAATGATTTTCTTCATTTGGGCTATTTAAAGTGTTAATCACAAAAGACAAGTGCTAGTGCAAAAGAAGTACAGTATTTATCAAACCATAGGACCACAACAAAAGACGTTACTCAGTGAAAGGGAGGTGCTGTGCTGCTTAAATACTCTTATAGCGTCATACCTCCCATATATCCACAATTTGCACATCTAAATGTTGTTTTCCCGGGTGCAGAGCGCTACATGGATATGTAAATCGAATAAACATAGCCAGGGGCTGGAATTTAAATGACTCATTTCCAACATTTATGTCTATATTCTAGTTACTACACGGCTACATAGCGAAGGTCTGATTCCCCACCATCTTCATATTAGTGATGACATGCCACAACTTCACTATGATTGTCTTTTGCCTCTTGACCTCTTACCACATCAAAAAAAGAGAAAAAAAGTTTTTTGTTCTGGATTTTCTGGATTCCATCTGCTGCGTCAAAAATTGATGTGGACAGAATCTGATGAGCTTCCCTAGGAAATACATTACAAAATAGATTTTGTGGTTTCATTGTGAGAGTCAAACAACCGAAGCATGTGTACTTCAGTGCCAGTTGTCTCTGAGAGTTGACTGTTTTACATTATGCAATCCCTTTACTTTGCTTTAAAAGTCCATTTAATTCCACTTTAAAGCACACAAACACACTCACACGCACACACACACACTGCAACACTTGCAGCTCCGCAGATGCGGCACTCATAATAATAACCGTGGTTACTCAAACAGACTGTCCACACAAAATCTATCTCAAGATAATTCGATGGTTTACCAAGAGGGTGTCTAATCAGTGTAATGATGAGGTGTCTCACGACAATATGTAATCAAAATACGTGCAGTCTTCGACCCCTTTCACCTGCGCTGTTTAATCAATGCCTGTGAGTATGCGCACTGTTTCCATGGTGGGAGCATTGTTTGTCTATTTCCCTAAGTGTGCCGATTACCCTCATTCCTTCTGAGACAAACCTGTAGAATCTCACAGTTTTTTCCCGCTGCATTTGTACACCACACCAAGTCTGTCTGCAAGACAATCATAAAAGTAATCTGCTGAGACCATTTCAGGTCACTTTGTGAAAACAGTCATTTCAGTGTCCACCATATATTGCTGAAAGTACAATCATTCCAAATTCCGACGATTTGGGGGAAGAGATAATGACCACAGAGCCTCAGCTAAAGCCCATTGGTGTCACCCTTGACTGACACCAAGTGTCTGAGCCTGTGAAGGAACACAAATGTCCATGAATTACCCATATTGTGGTGAGGGCCTTGGGCAGCCAAACATGAAAATCCACATCACAAAAGATGTGAAACATTTTTAAAAGATGTCAAAGTGCGATTCGAACACGGTGATAAGGCAACAGCATCAAAGCGGGATCATGACATGTAAATCCAGCTGGCCGGGTCCTTGAGGATCGATACGAAGCGTCTCCTCTCAGCACCATATCTCTCTGTTCTTCAAGGACGCACATACTGCAAGATCGGCTCAAAAAGATGTTCATGTCATTAAAATCAATTACTCTGCTACCTGCGCCCAATAATCCAACTGACGGATGTAATTAAGAGATAGAAAAAACACAGAGCATGACCATTGTATGAAGGATCGCCTTTTTGTTAGGCAGTGACAATTCTCAGTGTTTTCTGAATTCCAGTTGGCAGCGGCACGTTGATAGCAGAATCTTGCAATGCATTGTGAGATAAGCGAGCACAGTGGGGGTGATTCTATAATGTGGCCCTTGACCCACATTAGAGAGCGGTTGAATCCTGAGAGGAGGATGATAACGGCTAATGTCATCTGAGTCAGCATTAATCAGCCATTTTATAGAAGGGGGCTGGGGTCGCTTATGTTTGGATGCCACATAGAAGACACGGAAATATTTGCCGCGGCTCAACATCTAGCATAAAGCTTGCAAAATAAATCACCTACACCAAATACTTCATTGGATTAGTACGAAACGTGTGGGCACGTATTTGTGATGTCTCTTGTTTTGTTTTGTTAATATGATGCCATTTTCTAATCATATCACAGACTCATCTCCATATGGATCCCTCAAAACATGTGGGGCCTCTCTGTCCCACTGTGCCGCTCTTTGCTTTTGAACACAGCCTGCGGCAAACTACTAAGAGGATGAGTGGGGATGACGTCTGCCTTTAGTGGAGTGGCACGCAGCCCAGTGTATGCGCGCTCATACCAGTGTTTTCACTTGCACGCTCACTTCCTCTCAAATGGGTTTTCATGCTGAAGAACAGCCTCTTTTGCCCGCTTGTGTAGAATGTTCCTTTCCTTTCCTTTCTTTATTTTGAAGGGCGGGTGTGGGTGTGTAGGGTGATTGCAGGCTGACTTGCAGTTTACAGAGGAACCCGAGGATATGTGAATTGTGACTAGCAGGACAAACCAGGCAAAAGAGAAGTGATTACCTAATTGCCGGCTGCCATTCATGATTGTACCCTTTCCAGAGTTCAGCACCTGTCTTTTTCCCTAATTTGGCTAGCCTCAGGCGCTCACCTCTTTAGAAATTAACTATGGCTCATATGAATTCTTTTACACTCCTCTCGTGATCCTAATTCTAGTCATGCGTCTGTCCCCACCACACACATTGGCTCACCCAGAAAAATGATCTTTTGTCTCAAAACACACATCATCTTCTGGAAAACAAGAAAATCTATCAACCAGTCAATGAGCATTGTACATTGCCTATATTTCACTTGTGGTCAATAATGAAGTAAACTCAAGATTTTACAAATTGTCCGTCTTGCTTCTTATTATCCTTTAATGTCACCAGGTGAATCTGTGAGCAACTTAACCAGTATTACATGATAGAGAATTACTTGTTGTATCTCTAGGTGGCATCTAATTTACTTTTTTCTTATGGTTTTATGCAGTCGTCTGCTTCCTTCTGCTATCAATAATGAAGATCACAATGGAATTTAAATGAAAAAAATCTCACCCGCGCCGGCAATCTGGCGGCCAAATTGCAGCTGATTAAATTTTAATTGGAGGAAAATGAATCAAGTCGTCATGGGTCAGTTTGTTAGCTGGCGTCGCTCTCCCTGCATAGCAGAGTGGAAACCTACGATCTGTGTTTCTTTTCAAAGTACACATCAACCAGTGCGTCCCAGAGCTCAACATAGGAGTGAATGAAACAGAGAGAGCGTTACACAATTCCTTTTTCACAGTGGTACATTGCATTTCTCATCAGCAGACTTGGATGGATTGGCATAAAAATATGTTTAAAAGCTCATTCCTTTGCAGTGTTTTGTGGCACGTTACGATGTCAAGCATTAATACTATGGGAAAAAACGCCAAACGAAGATCTCTGTCTAAGTGAAAACAGCAATATGCAATGAAACTCTGCTGAAACTGCAATGCCTACACATCTTCTGGAAATCTTAACTAAGTCCGACGCTGCTTGGATGTTGATCACCACTCATCACCTGTCGCCTCCTCACATGGAACTCAAAAAGGAACTCTTGACAAATGTTTGCCACATGATGGGGAAAGTTGCTTTTGCTCGGCTCGGCCCACAATTATCAACACCCCGTGAAAAGCATCATTAAACCATCACGTTGAGATGCTTCAACTGTTCTGGCTCCAGAGTGGAAGCACTGGGCAAAAGGGAGGAGGATTAACGCTCTGAGGGAAATAAAAAGATCAGCAAGGAGGAACAGAACATGTGTGAGGACTAAAGCAATAATGGAAGCTACATTATGTGTAATCATGCAGAGCCAGAATGTGCTCCATGCTGGGTGTAGCTGTAATTTACCCAGCCTTTTTGTACATTAGTGTTTGACATTGCTGCCCTCACATCAATGGGTCCAGCTCATCATGATGTAAGTGGTTATAACGAGCAAAGACACAGACTGATGGCTCTTTCATAATCTACCTAAATACGTGGGGGGAAAAAAAACAAGCCCAAATGCAAGGTCAGTTTTTCATTTCTTTTGAATTTCTCGGGGAAAAAAAGCAATTTGGAGACATTTAAGTCTCTGTGTCTGCTTTCTGAAAGTGGCTCAGTGAGTTGAGCGAAGTTGGGCGAAGGGATGTGTTTTACGTCTCGATTTCCCCAATAACAACACGAAATAACTACAGTCTGATCAGGGTCTTTGAGGGGGAAATTTCTTAAATCACCATTTCATTTTAATGTAGCTTATATCATGCAATGATGCAACCCCTTGAGGATAGCCATTATCAACTCGCAGGTCAGTTCCAGGTCAGAGTGCACAATTAATGCGCGAAATCTCCCTCCCAAAATCAAATGATCACAATGAGCGGGCAGA
This sequence comes from Carapus acus, assembly GCA_900312935.1. NCBI lineage: Eukaryota > Metazoa > Chordata > Actinopteri > Ophidiiformes > Carapidae > Carapus > Carapus acus. The sequence continues at coordinate 34,838 of OMPJ01045302.1, forward strand.
GGTTCCCTTTGCCTGGCTCTGTTACTGAGACGGGTCTTTCAAGGGCGTCATGACTGTGGGGTCTCCCAGGCCAACATGCAGAGATGTTACTGCCCACCGTAAACCACCGCTGCTCAAACACAATGCCTCTTCAATGCGTAGCATGGATAAAATCTGATCAACATGCAATTCTAAGTCTCTTGGGAAAGTTGGAAGTGAAGAGCGTAGGCGAAACTGCCAAAGGAGCAGCAGCAACAGCAGCAGCAACGACAGAAAAGACGGAGAAAAATAAAATAAAATCAGAATCATTAACACAATTACACAGTGCATACACAGCATGATTGCAGTCACATGACAGAGGTTTGGGACCCAGTAGTCCTTAACAGTGTAGATCAACAGCCTAAGGGCAATAATAAGCTTCCGTGCACAAATTGCCCTTCAGCTTGGCTTGCAGAGTGCAGTCAAAGCTCAATTAATCCATGTTAATTACAGATAAACTTACTTGATCGAGTCAGTTGGCGCTTTTCTCTGCATGATAACCCCTGGCTTGGTAAACAGTCAAAAGGCTTGAATCACACAGAGAGATCTCGGCGCATCCCGTAGGAAAAGCCTCTTAGAGATGTTAATCCCTCATTTATGAGCTATTAACATGTCAGAACTTTAGGGACAAGAAGGAGTGCCTATGAAAGGGAACGCACGCTGGTAATTAAATGTAGAACACAAACAACATAATGGGGTCTATACAGGAGAAATGTCATTTCACCAAATTTGAAAGGATTTAGGCAAAAAAGAATCACTTCATTAATTCACGATGGGCTTTGTACTCTATCAGAGATTTGTGTGGGCACATTTCTCTCATTTATAATGACTCCCAATTCCCAACTCCCATTAGCTTCACATACAATCATCATTAATGCACCTTTATATTGATATTGGGGTACAGTTATTGTAGTTCGTAGTACCACTTAAACAAAACAGAGTATTCAGGGACTTGTTTGTGCTTCATTGCTCTAATGAGGACTTTCAGGCTCACTGCTTCATCTCAGATAAACAGGGGCAAAAATATAAATGCGTCGATTGCCCACAGGGTGAATCTTTCATTTCATAGATTGTTTATTGAGTTGTACCTTATCCCATACGATGTCCATTAAGAGATTTTGTATGTAGTGTCATTCCTCAGCTGTTCCATTTGTTAGCAGTTGTTAGCAATTACCATGCTAATACACCAAAACAAATCTCAACATGTTAGTGGTCCTTTGCATGAATACATCAGGCATGCATTTTTCCTCACAACATAATCAGTGCCGTGACAAGCAATAGATCTCAGTTGTTTCATATTGACGGAAAATGCTTATACGACAAACAGGTGCTTGCTGAAGTGGGCGGGCTGACTTCTGTTTATTTTGAAAGATGGAAAAATGGAAATGGATTCTTTGCATCAGTCCCCTGAGAGCTATGCATCATGATCCAGAGGAGGCATGAAGGTGTAAAGTGCATCTGTATCATGGTTTGCTTGTGCCAATTTATCTGTGTTATACACTATAATAAATGACACAAATGCTGCACGAATTATGAGTATGTATCGCATCCGTGCGTTCGTACCCTGTACATACAATATACTGTACGTCTGTAACTATGTGATAGGTTGGTCTCTTGGCAAAAGGCGCTGCCCTCAGTGAAACGTCAATAACAGCATTAGATAGCACACCCTCTTGTCACATTAGCGAAATGCACGAGGCATGTATACCATTGAAAAATTAATACTGCATTGCCTGCAATAATATTACGGATATGTTGCGTAACGCAGTATGTCAGTGGGGCAATAACACAATCCAGGTTGAACATTTTTTGTTTCAAAACTAACTGTCAGCAATAACGTTGCAATCTGTCATTGTTTTCCTCTCATTCCTTGCTTCTTTGAAAACTAGATTAGAAAACCAAAAGACATGCATGGTGCTTTGCTCACTGGCACACAATCTAGATGGCTGACAGTCTAAATCTACAGGTATTAATGAAAGAGGAGTCACAAGGTGTCCCTCTTCAAAGTATCCGCAAAATCTGGAGCTGATTTCCTTCTTCTCTGGCTTGGAGCCAAAAGTTTCAGCAACGTAATTTGTTGACCTGGTAAAATGCATTAACAGCCGATATCCGAACGTCGTCTTTAGCCCTGTGAGAGCTGTGACGTTTCAATCCCGGGTCCCCGACTGCCATCGTATCACTACATCACGTCTGAGCCAGGGGGATCTCCGCTTACTAGAGTTAACGTAACACATTTTGGTGCACTGGGACACCAGACCAGCGTGTGGATAAATTTGAAAACCATGTACTTAGAAAACCACAACACCCGTGGCTGGAAAAGAAACTGGACGGCCCATAGTGTATCAAAGGATGACAGGCACTACTGACTGCATCACATTTTAGCTGGAAACAATTCGTGTAACTTCAGGATTACAAAAGCCATTGCAGATTCGGTTGCCTCGTCTGGCGCTGTTTAGACTGCTCAGTTTAGTGCTTAGAAACAGCCCCTATACCCATAATGGGCATGCGTACTCTCTGACACATTCATTTGAACATAAAATTCAACATAAACTGTTAACGTTCAAAGTCACCACAGCAAAAACTGTATGGGGACATACATACTGGAAAGAGACAAATGTGTACTATTGTACGATATATGAATTGTATTACTGTGCCAACATGTTAGATACAACGATGAGTACATCAGCTTAAAACTTGCTTGAATGTAATCTTTCCCACATATTTATTCTCAAGATATCAAAATCATACCGTGTAAAACCAAACAAAAGCCCGATGGGATGTATGACTGACAATGTAATTGCTAATAATGTGTTTCAACCAATGAGCAGACTGTGCCTCTGCTTATTGGTTGAAACAGTGGCCGTGAAGCGGCTCTGAGACAAACCTTCCGACGTGTTGTATTGGTATCTACACTTCTGCACTCTCACAAGAGACCCAGTCCACCCGAAACAATCCACAGATGCTATCTCCAGTTGTCTTGTAGGGAGCAGACCTTATTTACGATTTCAGGTGAAAGGAGCACATGCAGGGCACATGTACCCAAATGTCTCTGCAAAGTCCTGACAAATGTTCCAACACATTTGGTTTGTGATCTTGGCCAAGTTCCTACAGGAAATCTCTCCACTTCTCGGTTCTTCTCATTTGTCCAACTCCAACGTTAAGTGATGCTTTGCCCTCTGGGTCTGTACACCTCCCCCCTTCACTCTCACCTCTCTCTTTTTCTCAGTCAGATAGGCTGACCTTTCACCTTGCAACTCAATGTCATTAAAAGCTATTCAGTTCCTCAGACAGCAAATATTCAGAGAGGACAACGTGTGCAGCCCTCACTGCCTGCCCCCATTTTCAACTCCTCCTCTATCACCTTCCTCACCTTCCAAATCTGCTGGTGTGACGGCTGGTGATCTACAAACACGCTTTTATCAACGTAAACCCCGCTATGGCAAATTGAACACGAAATCTGATGGAGAGTAATGCTGTATTGACTGAGTAAAGCCAAATCATTGCAGATTATGTTCTTATTCTGTAACTGAATGAAAGAGATGTTTGTGCTACAATGCCAAATGTACTTTATTACATATTAGGTTGGACTGATTGCCACCCAATTCAACCGAAAGAAATCACACAAAAGAAATCAGTCTATTTCACTGACATAACATCTCAGCTGGCTGGGGGTTGGGGTTCGATATTCTATATGGTGACAGATTTCTTGTTTCTGTTTGTATTCTGGTGCCACAGCGATGTCGCCTGGATTTTTAAGGATAAGCAAGGCACATCGAAGCTAAAAAGATAAGACCAGTGATTGCTACGCACAAACTGGGACACAGTGAGCCGAAAGTTCTGAAAGACTGTTGAGATGGAGGCTAATGAAGATTGTAAGGACAGAGGATGTGTTTGCACAGAGACTTCGTACAAGATATCACAGGTGCAGAGGGATTTGAATGATGGAGGTCAATCTTTGATGGCCATGCTGCGTCGCATTTTGTGTGACACATGTCATCAGCATGAGAGAGCTTTGTTTTGCAGAGTCAAGTTGATAACTGCAAAGGCAGATAGCTTTACCTTAAGCCCCAATGAGCAAATATTGCCCTTGGGAATTTGCTCAGTACAGCCAATTTCGCTGTAGTTGTGGTTGAGGTGGGCTTACAAAGAGTTAATTAAGTCCCCAAGGACGAATTGAGGTAGACATTTGAGTGATGTGACCATTTTCATAGCTTGCTGTTATCAGCTCTCCAATATGGTTTCCCATAGGATTCTCGCCATTGCAAAGATCACAAATCCTTATTGGATATTGATCATGTCACGTGATTTACTCCTTGAGCCCCACAGATTGAAAGGCCTAAAACATACAGCAGCTTGCAAAAGATAATGCCTCAAAGACTGCTCTGCTGATTCTTGTCTGAAATGCCAAGTCGATACTGAGGCCTGGTTCCTTTCACGTCAAAAATCGTGAGAAAGGCTCTCTCAGAGCTTGCTTTAACATTTTAATTCAATTGCAATTCTGTGATAGCCCCGCCCACTTCCAGGTTTTCTGTTTTGCTTTCTGGAGCATATAAAGTCCCACTCAATGTACCCCTGGCCCCGCACATTTGCTGAAAAGATATTATTTCCAGACACTTTGCTGTGACATTCACAGAGAGAATCAATTTGAGTGTTTGTCGATCCTTTCGTTACTGCGTTGCTGTGGTTATATTTTCACATGAAAATTGTTTTGGTGTCTGCCTCTGTAAAGAAGCACTGGTCTTACACCAAGTAAACACGCTGCCACTACCACCGATGCTGCCACTGAGGTTTTATGAAAACATTGCCAAATCTGAAAGAACTCTGATGACCCTTTAGCATTTCTGATGTTTTTGTTTTGATACTTACGTCGAACCAGGGGACAATTTGAGGAAGGATGAAGGATAACTTGAAAATACTCCAAAACACAACCCCTTTAAGTTCAGAAATAATGGAATGACTATCTCCTCCAATGTGGGCAGGGTTCCTCCTTCCTTGGAGCCCTTGCCAAGTGCTGGTCGTGTAAGTTGCAAAATAGCTTTGCAGAGTGACAAAGCTATACATTGAAAGAATGTACTGTATAATATCAGTGTAAAAATTTATATTTGAATATGATAATCTTTGTGGACAAGGACTGAACTCATTGTAATCAAGAGATTGTCACACCAATGACACAATGAAATGTCATTATTAAGACAAACTAAAAGTTTCTCTTAGCTAAGTGCGAGAGGCATATGTTGACGTTAAACTCATGAGCAGTTGGTTTCCTGCATTCCTCTCATTACCACCCACTGTCTCTTCCTGTCTATAAACCAATGGTCCAACAGCAACTTTAGACCGCAAAAGGAAGACCTCTGAGGAGGGGTCCGGTCAAGGCCAATGTAGTCCCAGGTGACTGCTTAGGAGGAACAAGCTACACAGTGCTCGGTGAGTCAAGTAGGGATTTCTACTACAAATGTCCACAATGGAGGCACTGGGACAACACAAACAACTATGTCTGTGTCACCCTTGACTGTTGGGACCCAAGAACAGGGCAAAAAAAGAAAAGAGGAAAAAAAGGATTCATGCCGGGAGACTGAGAAGAAATTGAGGCAGTTGTACTAATGGAGTTGAAGAGGACGGTGAAGGGCAGAGGGCTGGGTCGGAGCATGGAGCAAAAACTACAAGCATACTGGGGGAACACCGTGTGAGAAAAATGAACCAATTGTTAAAACTGTTTTCCTCTACTCGCACTCTCTGCCCACAGTTAACACAGGCCAGCTGCCTGCTCAGCCCAACACAACCTGCCTTCGGACATCCACATCATGTTTGCTCGTGCCTGTCACCCTCCTCTGCCCCCGAACTCTTAATCACAACTGACAAACTGAGGAGACAGCTAAAGAGGTGGGGGGCCGCACGTCCACTTGACATCTGCTCTGGATTTCCCCAGCTTGTGCAGCCAGGCTGCTCCAGGCAGAGCAACACATACAGGCGCATCTCGATGCACTAGAGTCACGTGGTTAAGTTTGTATATTTCAGTAATTTGATTCAAAAAGTGAGATAAATCATTCTTCCATTACACAAAGAGTGAAATATTTTAAGCCTATGTTTGTCAGAACTTTGACAGTGGTAGAAAAACATTTTCTACCCATTACCAATATTGTCTGCGGCACAGACTCTGGAGTTGTCGTAAGCTGTGGCTAAAATGTCAAACTGTCAACAAATCAGAACAGTTACAAAGTGCCTTGATTTGCTCTATGTTGATCTGAATATAACATTTTTCTGACCATTCCAAATAGGGCTGGTCTGTATGTTTGTGTGAAATGAGTTCTCTTGCTACACTGAGACAAATGCGCTTTACCCTGTGATTGTGATCATTCAGATAGACCTGAATGCCACACTCCAATCCAAGACTTACCCTGTGGAGGTTCACGCTGTCTCACCTCAGAGCCCCCTGGAGCTCTGTAATAGATCCCCAGCGGTTGGCTCACACATAAACGTAGATGCCGTCATTTCCCTAACATGGCGAGCGCTCACTCAGCTGGGGGTGACAGTGTGGCAGGGTCGCACGTGTTCTCCAACGCTTGCAGTAAAATGTAACCACCATCAAAGCTCAAGGCAATGGCGGCGAGAAACAGGCTCGATCTTCATCGTGTTTGACTTGACCCATCGACAACCTCGCCAATACACAATGCGAGACACTGGGGGCTCTGAGGTGTTGATCTCCAGTACAGGAGATGGTGAATGGGGCTTGTGGAACACAGCGATAAGGAAGGCAGACTCGGTCCCGCGGGAGAAATCCGAGGGACACACAGGAAGTGAGAAGAAAAGAAGTCAAACGCTGTGTCAAAATGAAAAACCCATCACCTTTGCCCTCCCCAACACTCTCCCATACAGAAGGCCCTCGGCCCACAGCCCTCAGAGCCCTTAGCAGCTCCTTCAAGCAATAGACTGTGGTACTCAGTGTGATGTGGGGGAACACTGCAGCACTGAGTCAGACTCACTGTTTAAACTGTCACTGCTCCCAGGGTAAATCATTCTCTCTAACATTTGAATGCACACTAAAAATAATGACTTCTACATTCCCATTTTAGTTAACAGATAACAAAGATGTCTTGCATCACTTTACACTTGTTTTTTTAACCCTTAGATGCAGTGACGGGGGTAAAAGATGACCCTAGGGGTTGTTATTCCTCACAATCTTTGTGAGGAAAATTGTAATATATTCATATTCAAGGAATTCCTCATGAAACATGTTTATGACATGAGGCAATATTTTTCTTTATCTGTATTTTCATTCATTTTGAAAAAATTGTCAAAATTTTGAGAATTCTACTAAGGGTCAAAAATGCAGAGGAGAGTGTGTATTGGTAAGTTGTGCATCCAAGGGTTAAGCATTTCTGGTTATGTTCACTGTGACCGTTTTTGGCCCTTACCTCACGACTATATCTCCCAACGAGCGTGCATAATCAAATTTGTAATAGGAATCAAAGGTTAGTCTATGTTTGTTGTGCAAAGAAACTCGATTACATAGAAGCAAAGAAAAATTATTTTGGTGTATTAAACGTCTTGCTTTCATGACAGCCCAACAATTTTTAGGTATTGATGGTGAGAAACAAGTCAAACCTGTGACCTGTCTGTATATATTTATTTGAGTGACAGATTATTCAACCATGGTTAGGGTTCAGTATATTTCATAATTCCATGATTCAAGTGAATATTTCACCTCGCTGTTCTCTAAACCTGAGCATAAATCCCAGAGGCAAAAGCACGCATACTGTATGACTTGATGCACTGCAAAGGATGTATTGCTTTGGGCTACTTAGCACTTCGGCATAAACATAAAAGCTTACACAATGTAAACTTGGTAGAAAAATAAGGAAAAACAATGTAGTGGGATCTTTCTTGTGAAAGTAATTGCTTGAACACCAGCACTCTACACCAATATCATCGTACACATGAGCCTTAGTAACTTTCAGAAAAAGGTTTGCTATGTATCTTATGATCTCAACATTAATGTTCCAGGTAAGTAAAGTTCATCACTATAATTTGGCATGATGTTCAGTATTTCATCAATTTGATATGTGACACCAAAAGGGCTTATCCTCTATTGATGAGAGAGCACGCTGAACTCTCCCTCTCTCTCTTTCTCTCTCTCTCTCGCACACACACAAACTGGGGCGCGTGCACACACACACGCACGCACGCGCGTGTGCGCACACACTCCTCCAGTGGAGCATGAGCAGACACCATTTGTCAACAGCAGACCTTCACCCCAACGACTTCTGATGCCGATGTCATTGAGTGAGAAAGCACGAGGGTAATTAATTACTTTAACACTAGTTAAATTTAAGTTGGCCATGGCAGTGCCAAGGCTAAATAGTGTGCCCTCTCGGCACCCCTAAATTGAACAGCTAACCTCAATGTTGACTTGACCCGTACTGTCCTGCCAATGACGAACCAAACGGTCGACTGCTCTGCTATCTGTGGGGGTGTTTCAGCCACTCGGTTCGCAAAGATGAGGGAAAAAAAGCCCTTGTGGTGGATCTGTTGGTTTAGTTGGATTACATCTCCGATGCTACGTGCCTTAGAGGCCAGCCACCACTTTTTGTTGCGCAGATATGAAGCGCTTCCTGCAGACCGAAGGTGCTGGGTTAAGCGACAGAGCAGAGCAAGTGATGAGTGGACCAGAGTTGGACCACAGATGAGTGATCTGCATATTTGTGTGCCGATGAGACATTTTTCGGACTTAGGTCTCGAAATCCTCTCTATGTGTCAATGTATTATTTCTAGGAGTGGGCAAGATATTACTGCCTTTGAAAGAGGATGTGGGAACTCCAAGGCTGCACTTCATGAAATGAGTAGAACTGAACAACAACGGTGCCTCATAGTTGTGGTTGTTTATAACTAATAAAATACCGGTAACTGTAATAAGGCAGGAACAGGAAATTATTAGATTGTTATTAAGACAACAATAGTGCACCTCACTTTAACACAACATGCAATTTTTTTTTTGCTGAATCTTTGCCTCCAGAAAAAAAACAAGTAAGATGCCTGTATTTATTTGTACATGAGTCACTTACATAACATGATAAATTGTTGACATATAAGGCTACACTACATGGAAAATCAACCCTCCATCCTGAAAAACCAACACGTCAGTCCCATGAAAATGGGCCGCACAGCGTTTTCCTTGGTAAACCATGGAATTCTTTCAGGACAGATCATAAGCCATTTACATGACTCAGTCAATGAAGAGCATAAATTATTTGCAGAGCGATGTTGCTGAGGAAACACCTTAACCATCCCCCCTCCTTTTTTTTTTTTTTGCAGACATAGCTCTCGACAAAGCTGTATAAATCAGTTCAGATGCTTTGTGGATTCATTACACAACCATTTCCTCACCCAAAATGTTCACTGGCAGTGCAAACCTGGCACAAGTTGCATCAAAGGCCTGTTTGCTGAAGATAAGGTGCAAATAAAGTCCACTAAAGACAGAGGGGTTTTGCTTTAACACTGTCATTTCTCATGGCACTTTCCCCATTCTCCCCATTGTTTCAGGCAGCCACCCACTGAAACTGAGCTGAACTTATTGACTCTCCTGTGCTGATGGCTCCCAGGGGAGCAAGAAAAGTGTAATCTTTTGACAGAAATGCAAAAGGCGGAGAGATGAAGCAAAGAATGCACAATGAAAACATGGAAATAAATATTTCAGATTAAGTCACTGGAGTGTCTCCGTAGCAAATAAAATGAATGAAAATATAACCAAACAAAAAACAATTAAAATGAACTGAAATTATCTAGCAACTTGGACAATTCACACTCATCACCTCCGTGAAATGAACAAGCAAGATGAGGCAGGGCCTAGCATCCAGGCTACCTCACTGCTGATGATGAGAAAAAACACAATACCGAGTTCTGAGCTTATCAGCCATTGACAGCTGTTCTGTCTGAGCAGCCACATGTTCGAGCTGCTCTTTCATCAACCCTCACAATGCTGCATGTCACAGCACATGATGTCTGCTGACAACATCTGTGCGAGTGGGTGTGCTTGCGCGGTATTTTTACCCCCTACGTGCCTGTTAGGATGTGTACAATCAAATTATGGAACAAATTCAACATTCCATGGTTATGGAGGCAACAAACAAAGATCTGGAAGGTATGAACAGAGTGAATGACAGTGTCCATGATTGTGCAGATTTGAAACCAAGATGTGTTTCTGTGGAGTGGATAATATTTTGTAGACCTCTTCACCTTTGCATCAGCAGAGTGTCGTTATAAACCGGAGGTCGTCAATCCAAAGTGTTGAAAGAGCCATATTGGACCAAAACAAACTTAAAAACCAATCTGTCTGGAGTCAAAAAAAATCAAAAGCCTCATATATACAGTATGTATTATGAATATATTCATATATTTTTTCTCCCCATCTTTCTCCTTTTCAATACATTCTTGAAAAAGCTCCAGGGAGCCACAAGTGAAGCGAAAAACAGCCGCATGCTGCCCTAGAGCTGTGGGTTGCTGACCCCTATATAAACCTTTACTCATGTTAAAGACCATAGACAGACAATACGTATACCGGTAAGTGTGTGTTTGTACTCCAAACTTTTTAAATGAGGAGTTATGGATGGGATAGATATGGATTTGCCAGATGTTATGTCAATGCACACCACAGTAGTTGAGAATAACATAACAAAAGCAATCAAGTGGAAAGAGGAGGCACAACGTTAAGTTGGGTGCTCTATAGTTCTCTGGCTGAAATGGCCCTCAGGTTTGCCTTTGAGTCTACATTACACAGAGGTTCATGGGAAAGAGATGAATGCTTCCAATCTGGCACAGAGGGGGTAGAGAAAAGAAAATCCTCTGGTCTATTGCGGCAAAATTCCGGCATAGATGAATAGAAAAGGTTAACACTCCCAGGTTAATTACTGATGTCCGTATATTCCAGGACCACTTAAATGTGGGTACCACGCTGTGCTCAGTATTTCTAACATGATTTGACATGGCTTAGTGATCCTGGCCGTATTTATGGCCTGGCAGGCAAAGCCATTCTCTTACATTAGCCAAACACTTAACTGCTGAGTTATGATTTGCATGTCACAGGTTTGAACGTCAAATTCACCAACAAATGTCTCCCACAACCCTTTTGACTCAATGCAATGGCAATTACTAACACAACTTCACCACTTTTTCTCTTGACAAAACTACCAAAGCTATGGCCCCCGTGCACGAGAATATCCAATCATGTCAATTGTTATGGGGAGTGGGAGTGAAGTGTTTTTGGAAGGAAAATAAAGCTGTCACCAGTGGGAATCCTAATAGCAGTCTTGGGTATTAGGACGGGCGTTACTCAGAAAATGTCTGGCATCCTAATTGCAAAGACCACAGGGATGGAGAGCAGCCCTCCGTTTTCCCTTCAGAGAGCCGCATTGGCCGTGCAGAAGGTTTCAGTTTTAAAACTGGGAAACGTCCTGCCTCAGCGACACAATGATATGGTGGAGGCTTGTCTTGGCCGCTGACCCCCGTCGCTTATGTGTGTCAAGTCATTTGATATACAGTATATTGTATACGCCAAAGCCCACGGGCCCTATTATGGGACCCAGTGTGTCTGACGGATCTTTGCCAAGAGTCTTTATAATGATCTTATCCTGACAGAGGCAGCACACTTTATTCTGTTGTAATAAGGGGACAAAGCGTCCTGTGCAGCCTCAGACTGATGTCTGTTTTTGCTAGTGAGCCACGTGATTGAAGATGCAGGGGGTTGGGGTGATCTCAATGTTTCAGCTGCAGACTGATGATGAAGTACACGGAGGAAATGTGAGGTCGCCTTTTTGATCTCGTGACATTTGCGGCAACTTCCCTTGTTTATTTTACAGCTGGAATTTGAATCCATTCACGGGGTTGGACTGTCTGAAAAACCACGTCACTATGTTCATTTTGGGCCGGTTTTGGTGGAGAACATTTTTGAGGAATGGCGGCACAAAATGTTACATCACTGTACCTTCGAAAATGATTGGTCAAAAATTCACATTAATTTTAGAACAGATGCCTCAATTCTAGTGTATGGATTTCTGTTGAACATGCACATGTTCGATGTCTAGTCTTATTGAGTCACCTATCTACAATATGTATCTTTATTTTGTTGAACACATGTCAAAAATCTACCTACCTACCTACCTACCTACCTACCTTCCTACCTACCTGACACTGTGATCTTATATTTGAAGAGACACTGTAATATGTCTGTGATATTGATTCGACTGCCATGAAGAAAAATTCTTGTCATCACTTCTACCAAAGTGGTTGAAGTTAAACTTTTTATTTGTCTGAACAAGAGATCATTTTTCTAACACGACGGTGATGCACTCAAAATTGCTGAAGAGCCGCACCATAAACTTTTATATTTTGAGAGCCATGTCGTTACAATTCACTTTCACGGTGCAAAATCTGATTCCTCAAAAGTCTCGACTTGACTCATCAAATCCTCAAGGTACAGCTGAAAGCAATTACACCTGTTGTAGGTGGAGGAGCTGGCCAAGGCCTTTTTCTTCTTTTTGCCCCCTAATAAAGGGCTTGTCTTACAAACAAGATGAATCATGTTCCTCCTTTTCCTTAAGCCTCAGCACTTTGGCGAGACTCGAACAAGAGCTGTTCGCTCATTACACAGACACCTCACTGCCAGAGACGCCATCGCTCTGGTACCTGCCGCATTTTACCAAGATGAAGGAGAGGCCACAGGAGCTCCATTTAGAGGAACGAGAGGTTTTCTCTTTGATATTGAGATGAGTCTATCATGCAAAGTGACGCCCATACGAAGTAAAACAAAACAAAGCCTCTGCATTCATACCTAGATGAGGGAACACAAGCTGGATGAAACAATATGATGGGTCCCAGAGACAAAACACACTGACAAGAGAGATGCAACAAAGCTGTCTTGCTTGGTTACACCCACCGCATCATATTTTGCATCATGTAACACAAAATTCATATAAAGGTAAAAATAAAGATAGTATTTTTTTTGAGGTGGAGACAATGCATTTTTGTGCAGTAAATCCTTACGCCCTGCTACACACAATTCTTAATACAAGAATTACAAAGTGAGATACTTTGTCTACTCAAAGGATACAGTCCAAAATGTGCCGCAGTTATATGGAAGTACGATTTTGGAAACTGATTATTTTATGAATTACTCTAAGGGTTAATATGAGGGTGTTTTAAATGGCCAGGTTTAAATTATGTCATTCTATGAAAATTTTTGTATTACCATAATTTCCAGTATAGACATCATGAATCATAGCAGTTCTGTTGCATATTTCATTTCTTATTCAAAATGTAAGAATATGAGGCTTTGGCAGAAGAAACCACTTAAGCCAAATATATTATGCATCTGTCTGCAGCATGTCCTTTTGTCAAAACTGTATACATTAGTAAGAAGAACTTTAACCACAAATCACAAAAGAGCAAAGCTTTCACATCGCTACATCATCGTAAATTCTTGCACGAATGCACAGTGGGTGTGCACAGTGTCACATGTGAACAGCCTCTTGCAATGATGGATTATGCATCAGTCACTTTAAAATAGATAGTGATTTCCTTTTAAAAGTCCATCAAAGAAAGTTCTGTTTAGAGAAATTCAATCTCTCTCAAATAATTATCACATTTATGGGGAATATTACAAAGCTTATGGAAGGAGCTCTTACCGTTGCCAGTCAAAGAATACTGATACTGAGGTTGTGGTCGAAGACACAAAAACAAACGACCGAAAAACCAAACAAACAACCGTACAAAAAAAAGAAAAAAACACCAGGTAGTTCCGTCACTCCTTGCCCTCATCCGGTGTGGTTTTCTGTATCCCCAGATGAAAAAATCAGCCTCTCAACTCTCCGGTGTATCACAGAGGCCGAACAAACAGCAGAGTGGACATCCTTAATGGGCCGGGGGAAAAAATCCTTTTGCCTAGCCTCTTTCCTTAAGTTTTCAGGGGGAACAACAGCTTAATGTTGTGAACGACGACCTGATGCCACGCGGATGAAAAACAAAGATTCAATGGGTCTGTTTGTCTGTTAATGTAATCAGAGGATGCTAGCTGGTTACCTAGTCTGGTTAATTAACCCCTGGAGGAAAGGAGGGAGCAGAGGCTGCGATCTGGATGGGCCTGCTGGGCTCAATCAAGACCACAAACTCAACATTGTATATGGCGTAAAAGTGTTGTAGTAAACACATTCTCCTCCCTCTATCAAACCCTGGGGAGCTCTTCATCAAACCACACTGCACACATGATGGTGGCTCAGCCTGAAATGAGAGCGAGAGAAAAGGAGAGAACGAGAAAGAGAGAAAGTGTGCAAAGATTGCAGCTGGCTGGTCCTCCCCAGGCCTTTTATCTGAACTCCTCTGTGACATCTTAGCCCTGGTGGACACAGCCTTCCCCAGATGATGGGAGGAAATTACAGTATTTGGTGGGAGGATTATACTAGCGCACACTATGATGAAGAAGATGTGATACTGCGTATTTGTCAGTGGGAGAGAGTTTTTTCGGCTTGGGGATAAGTTAGGTTAAGGTCTGCGGGTCGTTATTCAGCATAGAGCGCGATTACGTGTAATATCGGTCTCCATTTTCTTTGATGTTACAGACGCTGCTATCCCACAGTGTTGCTCCTGTAACACGACGAACATTAACAATCACTGCTGATGCGTAAAAGTCAGTGACATTTATTTTTAATCGCCTCATACTGGGAGTGGAGATCGTCATTCATCCAATGAGGGGATTTTGTGATCACCGAGCCGTTTAATCGTTACATTTCAAATTCAGGTGGAATGGCTGATAAGGAAATAAGTACTTCTCTCGCCCATTCCTGAAGATGTACGGTTTGCAGATTCATAAATGCAAAAGTGAGCGATGGCTGGTGGTTTGAAAGATGGATGTTTCTGTAATTTCATTCATTCCATCTCCATGAGCACAGGGAAGACATGATGGGGAGACTGGGGGGTGACATCCTTTGCACGTTGATCCAACATGATACAAATGGCATTTAAAACAAGGGTCTTTTTCTGTAAAATTCACTTGACGTTGCCAGTTTTGACCTGATGTTAACATACAGTACTGGTTTTACGCCATAAAAACAGCGGGGTGCTGAAAAAAAGTGATGGGTCTGGTGATATCTCCAAGGAAGACCATTCATCATCCATGGAGAGCCCTCTTGTAAATCACCACAAGGTCTTGCCCCCAAAATTACCCCGGACACAGTCCGGAAAATAAATAATTAACCAGCCATTCTCTGAAGTGAGGCGAGTGAATGATAAATGATGAGTCTGAGTAGGGAGCCCGAGAGCGGGTTGGCCCTCAGGTCCTTCAACACAGAGGGAGGTGAAGAGAAAAGGTGACAAAAGGAAGCACATGGAATCCTGTGTAGAGTAGGCAAGGTGAGAGAGTCACCCTCCCTCTGGAGACAGATCGCCAAATGTTGACTGGAGGGAGAAGGATTTTTGAAGTTGCTGGCAGAATGTCATCTCCACATGACCTTTGCAGTTTGGTCCAAGCCTGGCAACCGCGTTGATTTAGGGGGCATCGTTGTCAAAGATGCTAAATGAGTCGTTGTCATTCTCTGTCAACAACAGATTGATTCCTACCAACTTCATGACATTGACATGACATGTAAGTGGAGAAAGTGTAATGATTAGAAAATTGACACCTTCCCTGAAATCTAGGGGAAATTCACAGATATTTTACTATTAGTCCCCTTGGAATGTCTGCTAACTTTTCAGTGTATTCATCTTTGCAAGTAGTGATTTCATGTGATTCCAGTGTATGCATGTGTGCAACATTGGTATTTTCACATTAACCAACCACCCTACTATCGCTTCACTGGGTGTGCGAAGGTTTAATCACTTTGACTATTCATTTGACAATTAAGAAGCCCTGTCCTTATCTTCTCTTCCTCAGTAAGAGCATCTGTTAATAATGTCCGTCCAGGATCATTTTGGTACTTTTTGATCAACATGGTGCCGCATCTTTATTTTTATCATCTCTATTTTTCACACATTTATTGGTAAAGACTGCAGGGAGTTCACATTTTCTGGTTTTGCTGTGTGCATGTGACAACAACGCATGCACCTATAGATAGATCTTTTTTTCATTATCCAGTATTAATCCTGAGGGTGATTCCTTCACTTGCGCAGCAGTTAGGGACTCTAAATTACTGGGAAGCAACTTGGAGATGAACCAGCAACCGTCGGCTTTCATTAAGGTGCGACACAGAGCACTGTGTGCCTTCACCCAGCCGAGCATCCCCTCTTGTGTGTGCAAACACGTCCGCACTGCCTGAGTGCGTATACGCACAACTAAGAAGATTGTCTTTTCTTTACATCTAGCTGACGGAGGATAAATAATGTGCCATTTGATGTTGTTGGTGTTTTGCTGCAATAACCTATGGGTGCAAAATAGAGCTTTATATCCGCAGGCATGTATTTACTCCACTGATTTCCTGTTTGTGCAGGGATGACTCTCCATCGTGATCATTTTGCAAGTGATTGATGCTTTCTTGTATGCAAGGATGACGAGACAATTTCAAAAATTACAGCTGAACTTTGTTTAAATTGATTTTGATTCGGAGTGGTGATTTGGGGAGAAACCAGACAATTCAACTGCAAAACTGAAGAGTGCATAATCCTGTTTTGTTGATCATAACAAGCTTGAAGTAATACCGTTATTCTTTGTCACACTATTTGCTGTTTGTCCAATGTTGCCTCTCCGTCTCAATGGGTTGTGAGTAAAAAACTTGGATGAATTGTAAATCAACTTGCAGAATTTTGGATGTATTTGGAATTTGGATTTGGTTGATGATGACATATTTCAAATTTGGATTTGATGAAGTGGCCTACAGTATGAGACGTCTACATGTAGGGGATGAGGGTTTTTCTGAGGATTTCCAACAAAGCCTGAAATCTGTTGGTACTGTCTAAGGCAGTTGTGATCAGTAGATTCCGAGGGCAGAAGTCAGTGGAGAGGCAGGACCCCCTGTGGAGACCACATGAAGGCAGAGGCCGAAAGGAATAGAGGAGGGAGATGAGCTATTTGCGACATGCGTTCATTCTTTATTCGTTTGACTATAAAATACTGTAAGTAATAAGTTCATCCTTTCTTACTTAACTCACTTTCTCGTTTGCAGATGCCTTAAGTTGCTGAGCTACGCATCCGATGTAAACAATTTTGAAAATCCTTACAGTACTTCTCTCATGGAAAAAAAAGAATTAGCAGAATGGTGCAGTGCTATCTAAAGTACAGCAGCTTGACGTAGTGCAAAGGCTGCCCTGAGATTTCTTGAATAAAGCCGTTGGCAAGTCAATATTTTGGAGAATTTTCAGAGTGGCAGCACATTTTCAGCTTTGCCTTAACAAGAATGATACTGAATTTCTTACAGATTTGAAGTTTCCCTTTGAAACTTGATCCTTTTTTTGGCAGTCAACATTGGAGATGGATATAATATCACAGGGTAACCCTCCAAAAAACGGGTAAACAAGATGATACCATTTAAGCGGAAAGACTTGCTAGCAAGAAGATTAAGCGGCATTGTTTGTGGAATGCAGAACCCGACTTTGCCTTTTGTTGTTATCAACAACCAAATCCGCTGTTGGGCATCAGACTTGTACATGTCGGCATGCATATAAGACAGTGTGTTGGAGACGGGGGTGGAGCCTGGATTCTTTACCTCTGTCATATTCTCCAGCACCTCGGCTCTGATATCACGCCTCACACAGACAGCCTCGACAAGACACTTACACGTGCCCCGCTGACATTACCGGGTGGGTTTTCTCCCACCAGCAGAAATGTAATAAATACAAAATGGCAATGACTGACCTTTATTAATCCGTGTGAAATGCCGTCCCCAAGCAGATGAGACCACAGTTACACCAACTTATCTGAAAAGGAGCTTGGGTGTGAGCCTCAGTGGTTATCTGTTCTACGAGACCCACATGGCAAATCCTGCCGATTTGAATTGAACCAAATCTCGCCTTGCCAAATAGCGCAAGCTTAGACCGAATTCATAAATATATCATCCTCAGGCGAGGCTGCAGTAATTCCCATTTGATCCATCTCTTTAAATCTACACTTAGTCCTGCGAGAAACCTGCTATTTCGTCAGGTGTTTTTTCTCTTTTTTTGTGCTTTCCACACCACTGACAAGAGAAGAGAGAAGAGCTGAGGGAGCAGCTGAGATGTGAAGCTGTTGCTGCTTCTGTTCAAACTTTTGAAGTATGGCAGGAAAAGGTCACAACTTTTTTTTCCACTTATAGCTGAATGTAAACATCACCTTATGTGGTCAGGCTGACGGAGTTGGTGCTTGTTGCCTGGTATCTGGTTAACATTTGCTCAAACCAAAACATGGTGATGCTGCTCATTTCAGTCTTCTGTTCAATCCTCAGGTGCTCTGTTATCCTCCCCGTGCGGTGAGAAGTGGCGAAACGGCGCCAACACCGTTATCTGTTCCTTCACACACTCACACTCCATGTGATCGCTTCAAACGTAGTGATTATTACCATCATTTCATAGCTAATTGCATTGCCATTCCAAAGCTCCCGCAAGGTGCACAATAACATCGGCATGGAAAAAGAGTTTAGTGGTTCTCACCCTGCGTGAGAGGAAACACAAAGTAGATGGATCGTGATACTTGTCATTGATGAACCACAGTGAGAAAACAAACTACGATGGCAACACGCATCACGTTGTCTCAAACTATGAGATGTGACTCAAAACAAACAACATATATTAATATGACATGAGGCAGGATTTACTTCATCAACACTGTGATGATCGCACAGATGTGAAAATGTAGGAGGCGCTACAAAAGCTTTCTTATTCAAAATAAGACTGCGGAAGAATTTTTCTAAACTCACTCAGTCTTGAGATTCTTGCATATTGAGTTTGAGTTCACATTAACAGTTGTTAGCCCTTAACTCTGTGCAAGGCTCTGAATTTACCCGTCTGAATTCTGGGTTGAATTTTGTGGAATTGTACTCAGATAAAATAGGTCTCACCCAGTGCTTCTGCTGAATATATTTCCATCGTCTGCACACAGGAATGTTTCCCTATTCTCAGCCTTCGAGGTGG
Source organism: Carapus acus (assembly GCA_900312935.1). Lineage (NCBI taxonomy): Eukaryota > Metazoa > Chordata > Actinopteri > Ophidiiformes > Carapidae > Carapus > Carapus acus. The sequence continues at coordinate 53,933 of OMPJ01045302.1, forward strand.
GCCAGGGCAAAAAGTGGAAGATGTACTCAGCCACACAGGACCCTGCTCAAGAAGTTACGGTGGCACAAGGGGACCTCCAAATCCTGGACTGCACTGTGGAGGAGCTGTTGTTGTCACATTTTCTGGGTTTCAAATCCTCCCAGAACACTGCGTATAAATCTGCAAATGAAAAAAATCCCAACCTACCATGAATATTTACTTACTTATTTATCTATTTATTTGTAATGTATCTAGTTTTTGCTGTATTTTTCCTGTGCAAAAACCAGTGACTGACTGACAAGAAATCTGACCAAATCAGATTCATACATCAGTGACTCAGTATGCTGAGTGGTGTCATTTGGTCTTAACATCACCTGGTGACTGCTGCAGTTTAATAAAATAGTACACAGAGTAAACAAATGAGTACTTTCCATTTGGCTGAAAAATTATTGTTAAATGGTGATTCATCTTTACATTTCTGTTTATTGTGGTTATTATTGTTTTAAATCACGTTTGCGATCTACTTGTTCTACACTCCAAGACTTTTTTATGTCTATATTAACAATGTAATCCAATTCTTACCAGTGTATACGCATTGAGAATCAAAAAGAAAAAAAAGGCGTACAGTAGCATTGATCACCTATGACTTGTGCTCCCACTTGAACAATCTCCCCTGTTCAATTTAACGGCATGTTGACCTCTTGGCTCTTAAACTATTTACCTGTGCCGTTCCGAGGCACTGCATCACTTCTGCTTCGGTATTGGATAGGACACGGCTCTCAGTGAGATGAGTGACCATTACCTGCCGTCCAGCTCGGCTGCTTCTCTGGGCTCAGATTTAATTAGCTCAAACCAGCCATGCCTTCAGGTGCAGAGCCCACAGCGGACTACCCGTCGTGGCTCTGCTGATGAGGAAAAAGACAGGAATGCTAACTAGATCACAAGCTGACTGGGAGATCTGACTGGCGTGGTCCTGGTGGTGTTTTTGTTTTGGTACACAAATGCAACAAGCTGCGGTGACAAGTTCGGAGACTTCCATGACATGATGTTTAAACTGCACAGATCTGCCAAGTAAACAGAAGTGGAAAAATGTGTACAGCCTGCCGAGACGGTATTTCTTTGATGCGATGTAGTGTGACACTTACTGTGACACTGTGAAACTTCTGTGTTCCTCAATCTAATAATATTCCATAATAATATAGCTTTATGGATGTAAACATTTCAGATGAATGGCCTATTCAGATGAAGTTTGTTGATGGTTGGGTGTAGAATGTGCAAGGTGCCACCTCCTGTCTATTTCTGGTGCTTAATTGGATTCTATGGATAAATATGCACCTACCCACGACCCATGCAGACCCCCCCTCCTTCCAGAGAGAGAGAGAGAGAGAGAGAGAGAGAGAGAGAGAGAGAGAGAGAGAGACTCCGATAAAACTCGAACAAAACACAAAAACTGTGCTGACACAACATAATTCACTCTGTGCTGGTGGGAGGGAGCCAGCGAGTGTACACACATGCATACACAAACACGTGCACGCGCACACACACACGAAGGCACGCACACAGGGGATGATAATACATCTAATACCCTCCATACGTTCGGGTGTAGCAGATTGGTTGGTCGCTTTATTTACAGGCATTCCAGAGTGGCAACTCTATTTAATGTGACTTGCTCTGTCCACTCTAAATATGTTCTTCCTGGCTGGCGAGTGATCCATGAGGGATCCTCGGCTACAGTGTCAGCAGTGCGTGACAAATGCTCTTGCCCTGTAAAGCGCTTGTACAAGCACAAACATATCGGGACTATTTATCTTCCTGCTGGAAAATTTATCAGAATATGAAAGCATATCCACCACATCCATTTCACTTGAGATGAAGTTTGACAATACGGACAGACACTGAACAGATGATGCATGATAAAATGTAAAAGAAAATAGAAATGAGCAATTTCACAGTGGAATCATATCTGATTTCATACATGCAGCTATACCACATCTCCCATGTGTGGGAGCCAAACTGTTCCGCACTCACTAGTACAAGTTAATCAGTACCATTATCCCACTGACGACACCAGTGCGTCTGTCTGTCTGTCTATATCTATATATATCCAGAGCTTCTACAATTTTACATGCAGACACCATTTCAGTGATGCTCAGCTACAGCCTGTTTAAAGTTGGTGCAGATCTACTTTGCAGTCTGGTCACTGATGCCTGCATGCTGTCCAACAGGGGGCGTCTTCATACCAGGACACTCAGATTGGACTACCATTCTGCAGCAAATGCTGAAAAGTTCCACACCCTCTTTTTGGCTTGGTTTACTTTAACTCTGCACCTCAGAAAGTGGACCGAACCGCCTGGATAACCCTTCGCAATTGCGACAGCTGCTCATTGGGGGCGCTACAACCAAAAAACCAACACTAACGAGGCTGAGAAAAATGCGCTTAGGGGAAGAAAACTAAGTTCATTGACTGGCCAGATCAAAAAGTGCTACTGCTTCCTCAGAGTTTTTTTGTTATTTTGTTTTTACCTCCGCTTACTTGCATTTGCATTGCTGACTTTGTTTTCCTGCTCTGTTGTCCACTAATTGCATTGTGTGGTACATCACTTCCTCTTTTTGGATTTGTGGATGATCCGATGACATTGCCTAAACGAACTGGGTGAGCTTGCAAGCGAGACTGGACCAAGGCGGACCAAATCTCGCTTGTTTTATTTGTTCAGTTCGAATGAGCCCCCACAACTGCCCAAATGAAACGGAAACTGTGAGGAAACAATCTGTGGCCAGTTTAAAGTGGTGAAAAATGGTCAGGGATCAATGAGATCATTTGGATCGATGCTAAATACGGAACAGGAGATGACACGGCTCACACATACAACACGGTCCGATTAACTGATTAATACACAGTTTGGTCTCCTCTCACTTCTGTGAGTAAACATTCCAGTATCAGGATTTCCTTCACTCATACTGCGTAAGGACAGTTTGCTACTATCTACTGTAATTGTCCTTTTCCTGCAGTCAAAAAACTACATTGTGCAAACTGAGCGGTATGCAACAAACATTCAGCGAACATTCAACCAACAAGTGCAACAAACAAATCCTAAAGCAACAGCATCATCACACACACATCAACAATCACTGGATTGCAGTGTTGTGTTTGGTCGCTGACATTTTCCCCCCCACTCTTGTCAGCCCTGTGTGAGCAGTTTGAAACCTTGCTGAGCACATTAATCCAATGGGATGATACCCTTTGGAGTCATTTATTCACAGCCAGGGGTAAAGCACAAAGGGGTCAAAGGTCAGTGTGTGGCCATTCATATCACCATAACCCTGCAGCTTTCTCATTTCTGCACACTCTCAACCAGAGAGAGAGACCAAAAAGGTCCTGGCACACACAGCTCCGGCGATACATGATTTCCAGACCACTCTTGTGCGATTTGTTCTCTCCTGAATACACACACCCTATGGCTTCACGTTCACACGCTTTAATGACACTGCCTGAATGGTGATCCCAACCATTTCATACTCAGACATGCCTTTGTTTAATCCCTACAGGATGAGAATACCTAAAAGGAGGGAAAATGAAACTTGTGATGCATACAAACAAATAGAGATGTATTGCGGTCCAGAGCAAGAGAAATTCATAAATTCATTCATTCATCTATTACTAGTCAAACGTTTTAGAACAACCCAACTTTTCCAGAATTTTATCAAAAACTATGCAGATCAATGTCTCAGACTGTTAAATTAAAGCATAGAAGTTGAAATAGAAATCATGGCATTTGACTCATCAAAATAGCCTCCTTTTACCATTAACCTTACCTTTTTTTCCCTTTTACCTCTGGCAGTTCACCACTTACCTGTTTACCATTTCAAGCTGCTTGGATTTTGGCAATTAAGTGGAAACATTGGGGTGTTCTAAAACTTTGCCACAAGAGTGGCCACAGTGAGTGATACAAATCCATCCAGCTACAGCACAGCTTAAATGGGTGGACACTTTTCCCCCAGTCAAACGCCACAGTTGGCAATTTTCCACTGGTGCTAGTGGCTGGACGGCCTGCTAATTCTTAAGCACAGAACAAGAATACCTCCATGCTTATGTAGCCTGACAATAAATCATTCATCAGGCACAGCCAAATCCATTCTATGTGAATTTAAGAGCATGGAAATCTCAGGATCCTTTTTTAGAGGGTTCACATGATTATTTCATTAGGTTTGACTAACTTTCGCTATTTCCCTTGCTACATGCTGCTCCATCAAGTTGGTTTGGTTGCGTTTCTGCTTTCATTAAAACTGCTGATTACCAGAGCCATATCTGTAGCTGCCTGAGCGACAGTTATGGAATGACAATAATGTAAATCAATAATGAGAAAATAGCAGGATATCCCTCCTGTCTCCTAAAACATAAAACATGGCTGGAAATGTGCTTCAGCATGGATAGATCAAAACATGGGGGATTTCCTTGTGAACGCCAATTACAAAGGCGTTTCTGTAATTTAGCTTCTTTTGTTGCAAATTCACACTGAATGTCTCCCACCAGAAAAAACAGGAATGACATCATATGGTCTTGCATCTTGGGGTTTGACTCAGACTCTGCATAAAACATGATCTCTTGACTCTGTGATTTTTGCCTTCCTATTACTATTGGCCCAGAGACAAATGCACATTTTACCCTGTGGAGCTACAGTGGGAGTAAATAATATTGTGGTAATTTTCATTGTTCCCTTGCTCTAGCGACCTTCACTTTCATGTCGGCTAATTTATGCATTGTTGTCTTACAAAGTTGTCTTCACATTCACATTGTAAAGGCATTTCTTCAAATAATTTGATGCTGGCCTCTGTTTTGGCAACTGGGCACACGGGCCCCATGTCAGAGTTTAAACTAGTGTTTCTGTGTGCTTGTTTTTTTGGGGGCTTTTCTCAAATTTGGAGCCAATCCCACAAACAACACTGCATCACATCTCAGGGGCCAGATTTAGAGAGAGTAGAAAGTAACTCACGGGTTTATTTGTTTTTTCTGGGGTGTGAATGTGACCACATTTCTGAAGTTGCATTACACCTCCAGCAACAGCCAAAGCTGTATGAGTATGAAAGTAGTGTATGTCTAAGCTGAAGTATGTCTGAGTGCAGGGGAAACCTAAGGCACCAGGCGCTCGTTGCAGGACCTTAAAAGCACCAATGACTGCCCTTGTCTTGGCATTGTGCACTTGAAGTGCTTTTATGTAAGGATACAGCTGTTAAAAGCACCAGCGTCTGCTTATGTTTCGTCAAAACAAAAACAGAGGCTGAGCGCAATTCCATCCGTTGCAGCAGGGGTTTGCTGTAACCTGACAGGAATCCCATGCCTCAGTTGAGCACTGAATGAGGATATTTCAGCATCGCGGACTGAAAAACAAATTTTCTTTCACAGTGTTGCTGCACCGCATATGAAGAGCAAGCGCTGGATTGCAAAGATAAATGCTCTGGTGCAGCACCCCTTCATCCAGTCCACACGCAGCACACTGGCGTATGTCGCTCCCGCTGAGGGACGCGCTCGCCTATATTCTGCGGCAAAACACTGAGGGCACAGTCAAGCCCGACAGACAATCACACAGACGATGAGTGCGTCCATTAAGGCTGTCAGTTAGCACAGGCCAGGATTAATTACACACCACTCGGCGGTAAATGAAGGAAAGACAGTAGCCCTCCGCTGTTAATAATTAAACTAGAACAGATTGGGACTTAACGGTGGAATACTGGGTACAAATGCAGACGCTGCTCAATCCACGTGTGTTTGTGTGTGTACATTTTTGCCTTTGTGGCTGTCGAGAGTAACGATGCCTGTTTGTGGCGCATTTCCTTATGCATTCCATTTACTGACAAGCCTGTAATATATGCAACAAATACATATATGACTCACTGCAGTTGAGTCTGTATGAGTATTTGCGTGTGCGTGTTATGAAAAGAGCAGCCTTTATGCTGGTCTAGATTTTTTTCTTCTTTATCCATAAAGCCCCTACAGCTTTAACACTTTACGCCTTGCGCGGTAGCCCTTTTATGCAACATTGCTGCAGTTCTGGCATCCTTTGGCTGCATTTTCAAGGTGCCTTTTATTATCCGATTGCTACGCTTTGATAGTAGAGTGGTTTGCAGAGTAATCACTCTGCAGCGTACACATTCAAGCAAGGGAGCAGTTTCCGTGTGACTTAACGCAAAAGACATATTCTTGCGAGTCCTGGCACAAACCTGTCCATATCTTACGACAAAACTGGCCAGGGAAAACAGCTCTCGGAAAAGTATAGGTGGTCTCTTAATCTGCAAAATAATCTTAGCAGACGTGCCTTGTTATGACTGCATCCTTCCCCGCCCTAAATGTGGCTCTGCCAGAACCCAAGTGCCGGGCACTGCGAATCATGCCCCATGGGCATATTGCTAACCCAGCGTTTAAAGCAGAACCCAAACAAACAGACAGACAGACAGACAGACAGACAGACAGACAGACAGACAGACAGACACCAGCATGATGGGAGACAATGTTGAACGAGGTACAAATGTGAACAACATCCAACCTTTTGGAGATGGAACATATGCTGAGCATGGCAGTATGAAGGAATGGTATAGTGGCCTATGAATGTTGTGAGATGGCTCCCAGTGATGTGGGTCTCCATCATTTTGCAGCCGGGCTTTGAGGGCTCCACTGTAAATGGTCTCACCATCGAGCCATATCTTCAACTTTACGCACAGGACAGACTAATAGTCAAGATACTGAGTGATTTGTCACACAACTTCACCGCGTTGTTGTTGATGTGTTGTGCTGCAGAAAATGGGGAAGACAGCAGGAACCACATCACTGTGTGTGTGTGTGTGTGTGCGCGCGCGTGCTCATAGCAAAATAAAAGGAGTTGATTTCATCCTTAAACGTCGCGTGAAGTACTGTCCCTGTTGTTAAGAATGAATCAGTGATATATACTATATATATCACTATTGTGTATTTATGTGTGTGTGTACATATCTATTTATTTATACACACACACACACTCCAAACATTCAAGTGCTTAGATACCAGGGTTTGTCTATGTTACGGCGGCTGCTGTTTTTGTCGAAAACAGCTTATTTGCTGCTTCACTCAAGGCAATTTCTTTGAGATGGACACTTGGCTGATGGCATTGAAATCGGTTCATTCGGCCATCAATTTAAGTGCCAAGTGGTTGTCTTGTTCCACCGTGTTGGGACAGACCAGGTAGTGGACAGCCATTCCCGAGAGGGGAGGGACAGAAAAGTCAAAAGCCATTTTTCAAACCTTGTTTTCTTAATAAAATGTCCTGTGTTTTGAATTTGGCCTTCATGTGGACTCAATTTTTTCAAATTTGTTTAGGTCATAGCAACATTGCAGTGAAGAAAGTCTGCTAGCTGCCTTACTGATGTAGAAACTCATTGGTTTTGTTTGCTGGTATGAATTTTCCTGTTGGTATTGGTTTTTTACAGCTTCCAACACGATTATGCGATGACAATGCAACAAACACCCAATCGTGCAATATCCCTGTGGGTGTGGGGGCAGGAGGTAATTCTTGCTAACTTGCCACAACTTGGCCTTGGCCGCATTACTGCGGCATTGTTTGGCAGACTATCATCACCACAACTACCAATTCACCCTCTGTTTTCCCTGTTCTATATGAAACTCTTTTGGGGGAAAAGGTGTTTGGAAAGTCCTTGGGCCTGCAATGGTCCACTGGTGATTAGATATGGGCAGGCTGGGCCGAGTCCTGGGACAACTGTGCCTCCTAATGAACTGTTGTGGTCATGTTACTGAGCGAGAGTACCTCCTTTTTAAATGCTAATTCTTCCTGTTATTAAGATGTGGCGATGAGAGGTCAAACTTGCAGGGGCATGTTTGAACAATGACTGTGGAAAGTTAACCCCTACACACACCACCATTTCCCTCTCAAATTCAAACAATGGGTTTGATAAACCACTACCATAACTTAAAAACAAAACAAAAAAAAAGTCTGTGTGTAATTTCTGCAGAGTAGCACAGTTTTAATCAATTCTCTTGGCTCCTTTGATAAGTTTCGCTAATGATTGAGGATGCAATAATAATGAAGGTGCCCGGAATGGTTGACCTGCACAGAGGACTTAAGCTGGATCACATGACAGTTTAAGGCAGTGTTATAAAATGGTGTCATACAATCTGCTCAGCCACACACCTTGTGTTTCCGTTAATGACCATCGTTGGACAATGTCACACGATACTGCGGTGGCAAGATTACACATGCTTTGCTATACTCACTTTGGCAAGGAATACAGAACCGCCATGATTCTATGACTGCTAGAACATACATTTGTCTCAAATGTCATGTTGTGGCAAATGAGAGAGATCAGCAATCATTTGCATCCAAGCAAATATCTATATAATGGCTGTCCAATCAAGGAGTCATCGCAGACAATTAGCTGTTCACTAAATTTTTCACTCTGTTACAAGAGAATACTCCCAGAAAATCAAAAGTCAATTAATTGACACGCCTTGAACTGCTCTGGGACACCACAAGGTACCGTTTACAGAATTGGAAATGTCTGTTTCGCTCCACCGAGTCTCCACTTCACACTAAACACTTCACTATTTGGCCACAACCGCAGGAAAACAAGCAGTGTTGACAAGCAATCTCGTCATGTGTCCCTAAATGACAGGGCAAATGGATGCTGATCCCCTGCAAAGAGTACAATATTTCGTTATCCCTTCTGAACACCAGGTGTACCACATACCTGCGTTTTAAGTAGGAAATAGGGGTGCCACTTGAAAAAAACACACGCCAATAACGTGGTGGAGATGCTGCTGTTTGATGGGGGGACAGACTAAATGCGATGCTGTGTGACGATGGAACGGCGGCAGATGCGTCACAAGGGAGCACGACAATAAAGGAACCGTTGGTGGAGACATGGAGATCCAGGCACTGCTCGAGCATATTACATCGAGACGGCTGTTGTATGTTCGCATCTGTGCGTGTATTTGTCTCATGCTTGCGTGGGCTGTGTGCCGCCCGCGTGCATGAGTGCGCTGCTTACGGGGCCTAAGCCCAAGAAGACGTAGCCACGTATTCTGGCAGCGGAATCAAAGTCCCTGGAGTAATCTCTCCAAAGAACAGAGCAGGAACAGGCAGCAGGATGCCCATTTCGTTCAGTAGTGTTTTAAATCCTTTCACTCACAATCCAGAACACCGAAGCATAGCAATGTAATTTTGGAGTGGTGGTGGTGGACACAAGAAGAGAGGATAAGGACAGGGGGTGGGGTGGAAAAAGTATTCATGAGAATTGGATTGAAGTGTGAATGACGAGCAACACGCCTCGGCGATTGGCCGGTGACGAAACTCCCCTGTGTCCGAACAGATACAGCATGTCTCTCTTTCTCATCATGGTGGGGGCAATTTTATCCTGGTTACAGCAGCTCAATCTTCTCCCAGGCTGTTCCTTATTTCAGCATTTCAATTTCCTCCCTGGTGTAAGTGCTGAGTGCTAACCTACTTCAGGCTTCCTTTCTGATGAGGAGCTGAAAAGACCAGAGGCTGCAGGGCTCTCAGCCTGTTCCTTGCCTCCGGTTCCCCTACGGTGTGAGAGTGCAGATTTATAAAGAGGGAATGTGCCAGAAGTGGCAATGTGCTTACAGTTTCTATCCCATTGGTGACATACAGTATATCCGGACTTCGACAAAAAGAAAGAGAGAAAGGAAACACACACACAAAAAAAAACAACAACTGCAAAACGTGCCATTCTTATTAAAATCCCACTAAGAATGAAATAATTATCACAGTCTCATTGGTACATGATCATCCAGCATAATGATGATAATGATCCCGGCATAAGCCCACAAGATCTGTGCTGTCATTAATAATTGAGTCCTGGACTACATGCCAGTGTTATTGTCCTGGAGATACTGGATCCTTATTCATCATCGAATCAATTAAAAAACAATCTGCTGTCAGACAAATCAGGCACGCCAACACCTGCAATCCACCATTCCTGTCATTCACAACAGGGGACACCATCTGTTATCATGGGGACATGGGAATGCTGAAGATAAAATAAGCAGCGCGGCAGCATCAAAGTCTCTCTCTTCGTCTTCATGCCCCGACATTACTAATTTCACTCATCTCCTTTTCCCTCCACGCTGCCTGTGCTAGCTTTGCAGCATCAGCCTCCGTTTCTCTCATTTCTTCCTGTATTCTCATCATTGTGCCGTTGTCTCTCAATCCATTTCTCACTCAATTTGCATCACAGTCTCCTTAATTGCATCCTTCACAACCTAACAAAATGTCCCCCCTCCACATCAAAAACCAGAAACCGGGTTCTGCGAAAGTGCCCCCGAAGCTGCCTTGGACATGTCCTTCAAAAGCCTCTGCATTATGTCTTCTTGTTGCATGTGTGGTAAAACAATAATCATGATAAGCAGGTGGAGGCAAAATTGAAAATGACAGATTGCAGTTGCTTCAGCATGGGTGGGACTGGAGGCCGCAACCTGATGCCTGCGTCAGAAAATATGTGCTCTTTATGATTTTATGATTTGAAGTCTGCAAAACATAAATACTGTGTATTAGTGACGTATGGTGAAGCTCTTGCTTGGTGAGGCACTGACTTCATCATAATCAGATTCACAAACATGTGAACCCTTTCAAAGTTGCTTATTCACCATTTGACCATTTGTGATGACAGGTGAGGCGGGTCCTCTGCTGCCTCCCCTGACCACATTTCACTGCTGCGATATTCACCATAAATATTTTTTGCATGTGAAACAAGAGTCGGCCAAAAAACTCATGTGGCTGGCAAAACAAAAGAAAAAAATCCCTATTTAAGTTATTGAGGTATTTCAAATGTCAAATGCAGAGCAAATACAAAGTGGACAAGACCCTCACACATTGTTACTGTTACTGTGATAGTTGTTGTTATTGTTACATTGTCATCATTAACATAGCCTCTGCTGGTGCAACCACTACATACCGTGTCTCAAGCTCACTATCTGCTCACGTACTGTATGTAACGCCGGCTGGACTATGTGGCTGAACGAAATCCCTCCGGATTCAACCCTTCACCTCCATCAACTCATAAGCGTGATGCATGGGATGGAATGCCCTCCGCCCCCTCCCCTCCCCGCCCTCATCCCTCTCCCTCCCGGCACCGTTTTGGAGCACCGATGTCCTCTGAGCTGCAGCAACAGCCTACGAGTGGTGCTCCCAAGTCTTGTGAAGGTACTCTCTCGTTTTTCTGAAAAAGTGGGGCAACGCGTCTCCCAGGAGAAGGTAAGCTCCCACCAAGTGGCTGCCTCTTTTTCTGAGCTATAGTGTCTCTCAAAGTCTGGCCGACATTTAAAGGATTTGGGCTCTCTGCTATCAAAGGGTGGCATAGCTGCGACGGTGGGAGAGACTCGGCTTCAGCCTTGAGTTTGATCTAGCCCGGGGCGGAATGGGTCAGCCTCCAGATTAGGCCTGCTTTGGCAAGACATCGCGTCAGATAAATTCAGGTAACGTGAGCAAATCTTTCAAGTAGATTCTTGGCTGAGACAGACACTATCGAGGGAAAGGTCGAATGGTACAGCATCGCGATGCTTGCTGGTAGTCCAATTTTCGATGTATGTGTAACAGATCTCCCCGAAACACCAGAGGTAATCTCCCGTTGCCACTCCCCTTCTATGTGTGAATAGAGTAGGGGAAGAAGTAGAACAATTTATTTTGAGGAAGGCAGAATTTAAGAGCTTTGAACCAGCAAGAGCATCAGCGTGACAACACGGATGTTCGATTTTGAAAATATCGTCTTGGTGTGGCTGTTACCGTAACCCAAGAATCAACTGAGAGACGGCATACTTTTTGACAGTATAAACCATGGCTGCCTAGATCAAAAAGCATTCAAGATCCTAATTATCCCTTGGAGCTGTGCGGTCTGGGCTCTGCGGAAATACAGCTGCACTTATCCAAGTTACACGAGTCACTACTGTGTTCCGTCACAACACTCATCACAATCTTGATTTCCTTGACAACCCCATGTCTCTCCCCATCATCAAACAGATGCTTGTGACTTCCGGCGCCATCTTTTCACTGGAGGAGTTGTTTACGCCGACTTTCTTGAACCACACGAACACCATTAAATCCATTTAACATTTTGGTTGTCCCTCAGGCCATCCCTCCCCATTTTGAGGGAATTTGCACATGCAAAGATTGAACGGTCGTAGCATCTAACCACTTACTCTGGCGCCATTTGGAGCAAATGCGACTGTGACCATGGCAACTGGATAGGCCAAGTTGTTGTTGTTGCTTTTTTCAACACTTGCCAATCAGCAGTGAACCAGAGAAGCAGCAGGAAGGATGAAGTTTCTTTCATTAAGGCCAGACTAAGATGCCAGTGACATGTAACACACACCCCTGTGCAGAAATATTGCAGCATCCTGTGTACAGGGGGACTGCTTGGGACTCCGATCTATCTTCTAACCTATATGATGTATCGTACATGCAAAAACATGAAAGTGGTGCATTTACCGCTTGTGGTTTGGATTTTTCACTGTATCCAAGTATTGTCTCAAGGATGTTCAAATCATCTATCTATCTATCTTTTATATACAGTATATACAGTATATAAATATGAGACCTCACAGACATCCCTGTTGGGTATAACTAAGTCATTTCTATTTCTAACGTTTTAGCATATCCTAAGACTTTCAAGTGGTTTGTGTATAGCTGAGATCTAAAGCTATTTCACTCGTAATCTTGAAACTTTACCAGCGAAAGAAAATGAGTTACATTTTATCTATAGAGAACTAAAGAATTAAGGGATACATTTCAAGTAGGTGCTACATTAGGTACTTAATTGATTCATCATTCAGTGAAGACCAAGCAGTTAACACTGCAGCCCTTTACCAATTACAAAATAATACTTTGATGAAACAATATCGTCTATAGTTTACAAGCTTGTATTTGCCCAGGAAAAAAACACAAAACACTGACAATAACACAACAAGCGTCCACATGTGGTGGCCTTTGCAAACAACACTGTATCATCTACACAAAACGTTTTTCTTCCTATGTAGCTTGGATCTAAACACAGTTACAGTATGAATGATGACTTAAAGGACGCGAATCACATGCCTCTAGAAAAGACTATATGACCTTTGATGAGGTACAAACAGCAGCATCACTGCTCAAGTCAAAGTGTGGGGTTTACCAGAACATGTTTTGAAGAAAATGAAATGTATGAACACAACCCAAAACTGCCTCAGAATTTGTCATCCAAACGAAATCATTTACAGTTCATGGAATATTTCTGAAGTTGTGACCAAAAATAACGTAACTTTACCTCTGACTTGCCTGAGTTTTGTGACTTTTCTCAACACGCAGCTGCAGTTTGGCCAACGAGTGCATGGACATGGACACAGCACTACTTACAGAACAGAAATGAACACTTAAATCCAGCACTAATAATAGTTACAAGTTACTGATTGACAATAATAATTGGACATTGACCGTGAGTTTATGTCTACCTAGCAATATTACAGCTGTATCCTAAAATGCAGCTCTGGATGGCCAATAAATCTTTTGGATTTATAAACTCCCTGTCATTAGAAATGTATATGCTGTAATTATATCTTAAAGCAGGGCAGTGTTCGTGTCTAACAGCCAAAGTTGGCAACAAATATCCAATATGGAGATGACAGGGAGGATTGATGAGGTGACGCTGCACACCTGAGGTTCCCTTCAACATGGGCAGGAAAACATGAAGCTCACAACGCTGAACACAACCACTCAAGTTGATGTTTGTGTTGACAAGGTGACGAACCTGAAGACATGTGTCTCAAGAGTACTGTGGGATAATGACAGGTAATGGTGTAACAACAGGTAAATTAAGGTGTTATTTGAAAAGAATTGTCTTATAATCTCGTTGCATAACATTTACTGTGTTACGGTTGCCCCATCGTCATAAATAACAAGCTTTGCATGAATTTTTGTGGCAGTGATGGTCTAATGATTCATGCATCTAGCTGTTGATTTAATTTTGAGATACCTTCATTCTAGGGGGGAATGCTTGTCTTTGGCCATCTGTGTTGTTTTGGTCAACAAACAATGACAGAAGATGGAATAAAAATGAGCTGCTGCAAAACCCCTCCCTCATCAAGTCACCCACACAATGTCCCAGATAATTTGTCTTTGATTAACTGCCATCATCTTTTGAGTGAGACAATGATTTTCATCACACAATTGAAAAGTGAAAGTACTAAGCTGTGTTTTCTCTTTGGTTAATTTTATGTCAATATTTTATTTCAATAGCCATCTGTGTTCCCTTCTTGTTGGATTTTGTAACAGATCTTTACAGTCCAGGCAATGCTAAGGCAAACACAGCTCCCAAGGCTGACCAAACTCTAAAATAAAATCTTCACAAGTGCTACATTACTGCTCCCATTTGCAAAGCCACTTTGCGAGAGCAAAATCCTGTGGAAATGTTCAGGGTGAAAGCCTAAACAAAACAGTTCAGCGAGGGCCGGAAGTGGGCGATGAAAAAAAAAAAAAAAAAGAAACGAATTGCCGTATGGGGAAGCGGTAATTTCCAATACAGCACTAACAAATCGTCTCCCATAAAAAGCCTCATGTGGGTCCCAGGCAGAGCATGACAGAGCGTTAATTACCCGTGCTACATTGAAGAACAAGGTAAAAGGCGTGTTAATGAAATACTAATAAGGTTCCAATTTGATTCCTTCAGCTTTACTGTTCTCTATAACATTCTCAAGGACTTTGGTTTCTTGTGCTAGCTGGTCTCTGTTATTTCTAATTACCAGTGCTGACATGACAAAAGGCAGTTTGGAAACCATTATTTCCGGGGAATGAATCCTTCGAGTCTCGTCCTTTGATGGAGGACATCCAGGCTGCTTTAGTGGATGGCAAGGGAGGGGGTGAAGGGAACAAAGTACAGACTCCAAAAAGTACAAATGAGGTAACTGGCTATCATGTGGCCGCCCTCCACATTTGTGATCGACCACTCAGAAGCAGCCTTCTTCGGCTTTTGGAGAGGGACAGTGGGTTGTACATGACCAGTCTTTTGTCTGGTCAAAATTACCCGATGGCTTACTACCTTGGAATGTTTATGACTTGCTGCAGGGACCACGGACTCACTTTGCTCATACCACCACACTGACAACCGCCAACATCGATAGAGCGATACTATATATGGCCAGTGCCACATTGCTGGATCCTCCTTGGTGTGACAATCACCTCGCTTCATTTTCTTATAGAAAATGTTGAACATCAAACTCAGACTTTGGTGTCCACTACGAAACACATTGGACGCTGCTGGAAGAGAAAAATGTTATTCAGAGGAAGATCTTAACCTGACCGCACCAAATAATTTAATGGGACGAAGTTAATTAGACCATCGAAGGATTCTTTAACTGTGGAAACAAACTTCAGACAGATATCATCTAAACGTGTATGGCTTGGTATGTATCATTAGAATGTATGTTTATACTGTCGGTGGTGGACATTGCAGTTTGTTAGCATTTGGGAAAAAACATTATTATAGAACATTTTTGTTCTACATTATTGTTTTAAGTGTAAAGACTATGAAAGTAGAGCTTACACACACGCACGCACTCAAGCACACACACACGCACACACGCAAACACACAAAGACACACAGACAACTTTATAAACACAAAGCAGCTCCAAAGCTCTGTATTTCTTCTCAGATTGTCTCCTGCCTTTGTTTCTATTGTGCTCTTTGAGCTGTTGGGGCTTTAAATTTCCCAGATCAATATATCAATGGATCAATAAAGTACTTACCTACCTACCACACAGATCTACAATAAATAATCAGAAGAGGTCACAGTAGACAATAGGAAGTAGAAAAAAAGAAACTGTAATTGGTCGTTATTACTGTGTTTTAAAAACAATACCAGTGAGTCAGGTTTTGACTATGCACAAAGGACTAAGAGCAGGTATCAAGTTTCGGATAGAAAGGCAGCCTTGGCCGCAGACAATCCTCCTCAATCAGATAAGAATGGCTGCATGTCTAGTTCTCCCTAACTGTTCCCTCTGCCCTCCTTATTCCCATCCCTGCTGTCGGCAGTGCCGCCTGTGGCATCCCCCTCTCCCTCGCTCACCTCTCCCTATTTGTTTTTCTTTGTCTTTGCCTCGTCAGTCTCTTTAAGTTTTTGTCCATTTCTTTTACAATTTTGTTCAAACCTGTACCATTTTTTGAAGGCATATTGTTGGGGTAAAAAAACATCTCAACATATCTGCAATTAAAACCTGAGATCTAAAAATAATGACAATTTGATAAAGATCTACACAATCCAACTTCCCAGAGCACACAACAGCACCACGGGCTCCTGAACCCTAGTGCATGCTGTGCGGCCTTTGGCTGCCTCAGACAAAACAATAACCAATATGACAAAAATATTTTGTCTTGCCTCCAAAACAGTAGTCATATACCGCACCATGAGAGATGTTCTTCATAGAGAGACAGACAGCTCCTACTCATCACGTGTGCTAAACAACCAAAAGAGACACAGCATGGCAGTAGGGTGGATAAACACAACAGCTGGGCATGAGGGAGACAACAGCGATGACGTTTTCCTCTTGCACTTTGACATCATGCTGGACGCACCCATGGCCGATGCTCGCTCAGTGCAGCCTGTGATGTGCAGACCCTAACGTCTGCACACAACCTCAGTGTCTTGCCAAAGATTAGCAGATCTGTGTCGCTCAGTGTGGCTTGCACTAAACAAGTGTGTAGGAGGCTTAAAGTATGGACACCATCGAACGTAGGATTCCTTAAGTGGTCTCATGACCGACTGTGTTCTGTACATGTGTAGGCAAGTGAGACTTCAAGATTGT
Organism: Carapus acus; assembly: GCA_900312935.1. NCBI lineage: Eukaryota > Metazoa > Chordata > Actinopteri > Ophidiiformes > Carapidae > Carapus > Carapus acus. The sequence goes on from OMPJ01045302.1 coordinate 70,741, forward strand.
ACTTGCTCATCATGACACATCTTGTGGCTGAAATGACAGCCTGCACGTCTACCAATCTGATTATGCGCTGGCGTTATTTGACTCTTCAAATTCATTAAATCTCTCATCATATCATCATATAATCATCATAAGTTGACAAACGTTCAATCCCTCCCTGCACAACATATTTCATAAACATCATCTACTGTCTGCTATGTCGAATTCCGCCGCATATTCATCATTGTTATCAATGTTTTACTGTCCCTGTCCCTTTTCGTTGACAACAAATGCTCTGTTACACATCTTTTGTCAATGAAAATTGATTTAGCAGAGTATGAGACACCGGCTAAATCAGATATCAGGATGAAGTTGGGCGTGGTGTCTTGATGACACTGTGTTATCAAAATGTATTAAACTTCCCAGATGTTTTGTTTAATATTTCATTTGGAAGCAACACATCACAAATCTACTGGGCGCAAAAGTGAGGAAATCACTTTGCTTGATTTTGTGTTGTCAGGTCTCAAGAGTTGTGTGGTAACTGCAAATCTGTGGTTAGTATCTTCACAAGCAGTAATGGATTTTCCACTGTGGGCATCCTGCAGGACCAAACAACCATTTCAGGACTTTGCACTGCACTGAACCGCAAACTGATAACGGAAGTCAAAAGGAAACTCCTCAGGTGCTAGAAAGCAGCAAGTGGAGGGATAGGCAGTCGGGGATGGCAGATATTCTGAAAGACGTTTGAAGATATAACAATTTCTCCAGGGCAATCATTTGACGCTTGCATTCCAGGCTGGCTGAATGTCAGTACTTTTGCACTTCCATCGCTCAAGTGAATCCAGCACTACCAAAAAAACTGATTGTTGAGGGATATGGTTGGAGTGGTTCCCAGATACAAAAATACATATATTTACCCTATGATAAAAGTTTATTCTTCGTGCACGTGTTTCAAACCACAGAACTTTCTGACGCCGCATTGTGATCAAAACATTATAATTGAATTCTATACAATAATAATAAATAATTCTTCATGACATAACAACTGGGGAAATACAAAGGCATTACAAATACAAAGTAACTCCATATTCTTCTGCATTTTTGCAATGGTGGGAATCAAATCATGAAGTTTTCATTGCACTTGTGATCTCCTTTTAAGATTTGTTTTGTGTGGGCATATGCTGGAGAGGGCCCCCCTTATCTACTTGTTGTAGGAGGTGGGTCAACAAACAATTGGTCTCATATTGTACTGTTTGGCCGAGCAGGCCTCGAGGAAACAGGCCCTGTCACCGGGTAATGCCTTGCTGGCAAGAAGGGTTCAAATCATATTAAGGAGCCTCTGAACAGTTGAAAAAGGAGGGCAATGGCTGTTGTAGAGCTGAAAAGGACGGTCCTCGCAGATCACCTAATTACTATGTGCAACAGTAGAAATGGTGTCGTGGACCTTTGTAGTGGTCCAGGGAATGGAGACAGAGAGCACCGCTCTCAGTCCACCGCTATGGATATGAGCTAGGGGGGTCATGACTAAAAGTAGAGATGGGAGATATGACCCTGTCATGCCATGGTCACATTTGAAATCCTCAGGGGAAAACTAGAATGCTGCAGGGTTCACAATTCCCTGTTGTCCTGCAAATGACAATGGATCCAAAGGAGACATTGAGGACATGGCTAGGGGACAGGGGAGGCAAGTACAAGGCTGCAGAGATAACAGCAACCACAACCTGATCCTGGTAGTAATGTCAGGATCAATAGCAAATTATTAATACTTGCAATATCAAATGTGTTCATTTTAGGATTTGATTCACTGTACACAGTGTTGTTTTCCAACAGACAATAGAGTAATTTGGCAATTTATCAAAATTTTCAAGGCAGGAACTACATCTATTCTATTTCTTTCTTTGTTTCTGTTCTTTCAAAACAAAATCTACACTGAAATATTGAACTTAATGTTTTTCTTTCTGTCCTTTAAAAAAAAAATCTTTGCTCAAATTCTTTCTTTCATGTAGAACTTACAAAAGCACCTGGTCATGAAAATGTAATCATTCTCACTCATAAAGACAAGTTTCCAGTTTTCACCATCTTGGGATGATTGTACCTCCCACAGTCTGGTCGAAGCTGTGGCTGGGTTTGTCTCGGTGCTCCCCTCTGAAAAGCTTTCCTTTCATTCCCTGTCTCAGAGTTCCATGTGCAGACGTTCCTGTGCCTTCACTCTGAGCCGCCACAAAAGTCTCACACTAAAGACACTGTAAACCTCTTTGCACCCTCCATCTACAGTATCTGGCTCAAAGGGCTCTGCAGCAGACAGTATTTGCAGTGCTTGCACACCAGTGGGTCCAAGATAGCGATGCTCATAATGGGATTCTGGCCTGCTGATGGCAGAAACAGTGATTGTCATCTGCTACGTGTATTACAATACAATTGGCGGTGTTATCATTATTAATAAAGAGTGGAGGGCCTTTGGATGAATTTCCCATCATATATGCCTTTAAATTTGTCATCCTCAAGTTGAGGCTATTTCAGATAAAGAGGCTGTAATGTACAGTATGTGATTACAAAAACTTGTTTTTTCCTCACCGCAGAAGGCCACTCTGTGTGCATTACACCAATGGCCTGAAAAACAGAAGCAAGCTACAAATCCAGAAGCTTACTTTTAGGTCCATGTTCAGAAACTGCTGTCCACTGTAACCCCATTAACTCCTCCTCAAACAAATTTGGTCAGCTCTGACTAAATAATAACCACTAAAACACTCTACAATTTAAATGGCACATTTGACACCTGGGAAGTTCAAGGACAAAGCGCATAATATATATAAATCATTGGTCAGTGAATATTTTACACGAATTATGATCACGGGGCAGGGGAGGCATTTAATTAAATGTCACACCAGCTTTAGTGTGCTTGCGTTCCCTTCATTACCGAACCGTTAAAGATGTTTGAGGAATGGTGACAGAAAGCTAAAGCATTGTATGAAATTAAAGTGATGTTTCCCTAAATTTTTTGTCAAGCCGCAGGTTGTTCATTGAACTGTTCTCTAAAGCGTTTATCTTGCGTGATTTCTCCGGCTCCATGCCTCACCACAGTGCAGTGGTTGGACTTCTTCTCCTGCATGGTATATTACATGCGAGAGAATGAAAACAAGCAAAAAGTAAATTAAATAAATAATTATCACATGCACATGGCAAAACTGCCACACGTAAAATAACTTTCCTGTTCACATTAAAATGCATCTAAAGCCAGTGCAGACCATTGGAATTGTTTCAAATACTGATCATTGGTGTAAACTGTGTGCACATGGTGTACATGCATGTGAATGTACAGTATTCTAAAATGCATTAACACAATTGCCTGAAGAGGGCCACGCCTAGAGCCCTTCAGAGATGCTGTCAAATCTACAAAAACAATCTCATAGCAGTGCAAAATAATTGGCTTTCATGTCATTAATATAAGAACCTGACAATGTATTGTTGATCAGATTCTTTTGATTCCACACACCTGTCAATGCTTTGCAGTGTTTTTTCCAGGTTGTGCAGTGAAATTCCACAACAGCCATTGTGCTTCAGGCTCAGAGGCCACAAATTCACTTTAACCCTTGGATCTCTTCAGAGATTTGAGCGAGCAGTAACACTGCAATCTGAATGTACCATCTATGCATTTATTCTTTCCTTGAGATTCGGAGAGGGAGGCGATGGACATCCGCCTCGTTTGCATTCTGCACAGACTGGACGATTCAGGGGCCTGTCAGACACAAACGCCTCCTCTGAGGTGCCTTTGAAAGCTCGGGGAGAAAGAGACGCATGTGCGGAGTTCTGAGAGAGGGTGAACTTCACACTCGTCTAATCTCGACTCGGGATCTGTCCATCGTTCGGCGGAAGCTGAGCTGCTGGACTTGGCACTAATTCAATCACTGATTCCTGATTGGCAAGGGTGCATGCGAGAGCCCCTGGGAAGGGAAAAGGTCCTCTGTGTGCTTAAATAAAGGAAGGAAAAGGGAACATCTGTCTCCATTTAAGGACACTGACCAGTGAGCGCTATCTGTGGGCAATAACTCAAAAGATCAAATCAGGTGGAGGAGGGATGCAGACAGCAAAACAGACAGCGTGCAACTCCACAGTGACAATTGCACATGCAGCAGTGCAGTCGCCAAAACAATCTGCACACTCTCACTTGATTACACAGGGTACGATTGATGAAATATTTTTGACCAATGTGGTTAATTCAGAACTAGAAGGAGGTAACACATTACACTATTACACATTACACTATATCTATCTATCTATCTATCTATCTATCTATCCATCCAATATATTAAGTCAAGTCAGGTCTACATAGCGCCAAGTCATAACAGAAGTTATCTCGAGGTGCTTTGCCTGAGACTGAGCATGTAGTGCTTCTCAACATGTAAACTGTGAAGAGGATACAAAATATATAGAGGAAATTTGGATAGGTAAATAAATGTTAAATACAAAATTTCAATAGTTATGTATTGGAAATCACAAATCACAAATCGACTTAAGAAAAATCAACAAGTATGAAAACAGGGTGAGGTATCTAATTATTCATATGTATGAATAATTAGAAACAAAGTTTCTAAAAATGTGTGAATTAAAAATCAAGGAGGCCATCCCTCTGCTCATATG